>BHFT01036314.1:0-16185 GCA_004320025.1 Laticauda laticaudata | reverse complement strand
GGGGGGGGGGGGAGTTGTAGAAATATATATTTCTGCGCTAGTTGTGCCAACATAGCTGCAAATTCAGTTCAGATTTTAACATAATATGGGCTCTAGGCTAATTGGCACAGTATGTACTTTTGGGTTGGTTTTAAATTGGGGAAGATTTATCAATACAAACACACTGAATAGGTGCAAGGCCAAATGTGCTGGCCTAAATATTGAGCATATTTTAGAGATAATGCAAAGATATTGAAACTAATTTTTCTGTGCCAGGTTTTTTTCTCCATAGTCTGCATATCTCTGAGACAGTGTATCTCACTGTGTCAGCCTGCTCTGTTGCCTGTACTAATAAATTAACAAATTAACTAATGAACTAAGTCTTGTTGCCAGAAAGCCACAGCCCTTGTATAATCAAGGCTGGAAACTCTTCAGGGGTCATTCCCAGGAAGGGCAAACATTGACAACTAATATGCCAATTCCAGTAATCAGAGGCAGAGAAGCTAATTGCTTACAAGGACAACTCATTGACTATTTTCAAGTATTTTTCCAGAAAGTAAGTGAAAGAATTAGAGCTTTTCAAATAGGCTTTGAAAGTTCTTATTTTTAAGGTACTAATGGATACTTGTTACATTGGTTCAGCACAATCTATATATTCTTTGCTGGACAACAAAGTCAGTTGAGCACCTTCTTTTTCTCAGTCCTGATCTCTTTTCTGAAATGAGATGTGACAGGAACATTTCAATATTTTATTGCACTAACATAGTTTTAGCTATTTAGCAGAAGCAAGGATTCATCAATGGGCCCTATAAAGTCTAGCATTATTGTATTTCTATCCATCAAAACATAAACATATTTTTATGTTTTAATCTTATACCCTATGGACACTTATTTTAACAGACCAAATCTAAGTTGCCATGTTTGTGAATCTTGGATCTGAACTCAGATCAAATAATTTCCCCCTTCAGTTCTAAATCTCCCATTCATATAAAGTTAAGACTTATTTAGGTGGTCTAACGGAAATCAGTAATATACCCAAACATCAGTATGTATTTCAATCCTGATATTTCTATGGAATATCTATTATTCTTATCATTGATTTTGAATTTCATCAATATTTTTTCCTGTCTGTTTTGTGGCTAAGTTTTAGAATGACTCCGAGGCCCATGGATTTCCAATCATTTTTGAGAAGGAGTAGCATTTTGAAAGTATTTATATAGGTAATAACATTCCCTCATGTGTTAGCTTTAATTGTCCATCTGATTATGGGTTTAAAACTTGAAAAAAATATAAATATCAGCAAAGTGCTGGGAGCTGGATAGTTTTCTGCCTAGGTCAGTTATTAAGTCAACTGTATACTGCCTTTGCTAAGCCAATACTTTTGATTTATAAATGTTACAATGAAAAAGTAAATTACAGTTATAGATCTGCAGCACTGGGTAGCACTGTCTGGCCAACCTTGTGTGAGCTGGAAGCTAAGAAGGATCAGGCCTACTCAGTTCTTAGATGGAAAGCTTCCTTGGAATACAAAAGCAGTGGAATCAATTGATACATTCAAAAATAACCTGGAATCCTGGACTGGCAATATTTCCATATTGCTGCAAAAACCAAAACCCTACAATAAGTCACCAGTAAGTAAGCATGACTTTCAGGATACCTTACTACTTGGACACAATACTTGCTAGGAACCGTGAGCGATGCTTTACTTTAAGAATCTAAACATTCTGGGTAAAATTAAATGCATCTACTCATGTGTTTTGTGCTCCCTCTGCTGGCATAGCAGTAGTTCTTAACTTTACAAATACTTAGACAAACATTAATTGATGAACTTGTAGGAGGGGAAAAAAACCAAAGCAAAATGTTTTTATTTTGGAAAAAAATTGCACAGCTCAGTTTAAGACAATGCCTTTATTAAACTAACAAATATAATCAGCTTTCTAGAGCATAAAGGAATGCATATTTATGAATTTTGAGTTTGTCAAATAAAGTCAAATAAAGGTGTGGTGCTGAGCACTGAAATTTTTGTAGGCAGTCAGAGAAAAGTGTTAAATACACAATGTGAATATTTATTTCTATGCATTTTGCAATATGAACTTGTATATACAGGCTTTATTAAAAGTTACAAAAATTTCTGTTTAGTTTGTTTTATTTCTGTTTGTGTACATGTTTGCTTGTGTGTGTGTTTGTGTACAAAACTTTCTTAAAACTGAAGAACAATCATATAATATATATACTATATATATATATATATATATATTTTGTTTTTCTTAAGTTTTCGCGGGTACTTACATTATATGGAATTCAGCGTTTTGGTTCAGGTATTTTCCCACGTCATTATATATTATAATGACTATAATGACGTGGGAAAAATACCCAAACAAAAGCGAATACCAGATATATATATATATATATATATATAATATATATATATATATATATATATATTATAATATATATATATATATATATATATATATATATTATATATATATATATTAAGCTCTCGCGGGTACTTACATTTGTGCTGTTTAGCTCCTTCACGTCAACAGAGGAACTGTGAGACACCATCACACAGAAGCCCTGGATGAATGGCAGATGAGAATTCTGGTTGAAAACGAATCTCATCTTAACTTTAACAGAACTACAACTTTAACAGAACTTACAAATGACGTGGGATAATACCGAAGGAAGATAAACAGCAACAAATGTAAGTACCCGCGGAAGCTTGAAAAAAACATATATATAATACAGAAAGGGAAAGTAAAGGAGGAATACAAGAATGAACAGTCTGAGATCATTTTGGTGATATTAAAAAAAAATTTTGGCATTGCTTTTTTCTTCTTTTTTCGGTTTTTACTTAAGTCAATGTGTGTTGTTCCAAAGTGTTTAAAATGGCATCACTCCTGAGGAATTGAAGATGAGTCCTTAAAAAAACAGAAAAGAAGATGCAGAAAAAGGGAAGGAAGATTCCTTTGGCTTTGGATGTTGAATTTTTTGAATGGAGATCCTGAACTATGAAGAGCAAAAGGAAAAGGCTTCAAAAGAGCAAGAAAAAGGGCAGGACAAAGAAGAAGCCCATTTTTTTAATGATCAAATAAATTGCAAAGTGTGGTAATAAGGGGAAAAGTGGAAAGTGAGTTAAAGTTTGAGATCAAAGGGAACAGCCAAAAAGAAAAAATAGTCTGAAAAAGAAGTATAAGCAGCAAGGAGAAGCAGAAAAGAAGTACAGAAGGGAAAATTTACAGGAAAGGGTATAAAAAAGGGATGAGAAAAAGGGGGTAGGATGGAAAGAACTTATGAGGGACAAAAGGCAGGAATAAAGTTTAAAAGGGGAATTGTACAAAGGATTAAAAGCATTTGCTCAGCTAGAAAACAGAGACAATGGCTTAAATTAAGTTAAAAGTGAGGATTTTACAAGGTAACAAAGAGTAAGTGTTTGTGACAGTGGAAAATATTGTAATGAGTTAGAAATGAAGATAAGTAAAATAATCTATTTCAAGATAAAACTGTAATTGTTATGTAATGGTATGTTTATTTAATAAATTAATACAATAACAAAGAAGAAGAAGGGAAACATTGTAATTGTTTTCTAAAAAGGATTGATAAAATATTGAAAAAGAAATGTGAAAGATTTTTAAAGGAATGTATACAAGTTACTTAGAATGAATTTGAATAATTACCTTTGTTTATTAATAGTAAATAACTTATAAGATAAAAAATGTATGACTATGCAATGGTACGCTTGGTTTACCAGTAGGTAATAATGAAGAACAGAGGGAAACATTTCAACTGTTCTCAAAGATTGATAAACTTTGAAAAAAAAACGTGAAAGATTTACAGGGATCATACGCAGTAGTAGAATGATTTTAATAACTATTTTGTTTACTAATGTATATATAATTTTTAAAAATTTAAAACTGAAACGGCTGTGATAGCCTGACTCACAGATGAACTCAATATCAGAAGCCAGATGATGGCAGATGAAGAATTCTGCCAAAATGTTTGCTACAACTTTTAAAAGACAACTACAATGACGTGGATAATACCCGAAAGGAAGCTGAACATGTGTGTCTCTCACCCCCGCCCTCTTATATATAATATATGTGCTGTTTAGCTTCCTTCGGGTATTATCCCACGTCATTGTAGTTCTGTTTATATATATATATATATATTATGTTTTCGGCAGGTACTTACATGTGTGCTTGTTCAGCCTTCCTTTGGGTAATTATCCAATCATTGTAGTGCTTTTAAAGTTGTAGCAACGTTTCAGCAGAATCTCATCTGCCATCATCAAGCTTCTGTATGGATGTGGGTCTCACAGCTTCTGGTTTCAAATTCGAGGCTGGTCTATTCTGATTGGCTAGGTAGCCTGGTCTGTGTTCACTGGACTTGGAGTTTGAATTGATTGGTGTTTCTTGGTTTTCTTTCTGTCTGTTTTGTGGCTTTGATTGGCTGGCACACTCTGTCTGTGTTGGAGGCTTCAGTGCAGCTTGGCTTCGTGTGAAAAGGATGGCTGCTTATCCATTAGGAAGATAGGTTTCACCTGGGTGCCTGGTGGGGTGTTTGAGTTGGAGGTCCATCAGAGGGAGTCTGTTTGTGCTCAGTGTGTTTTGTCTGTTTTTGTGGTGTGGAGATCTTTCTATTTTGAGAGTGCAAGGCTTGAATATTTATTTTTTGATTGATTTAAGATTTTTCTTTTTCGGACTGTGACAGAAATAGTGAAACCATGTTGAAACTTACAAGCAGAATCTTCTGTTCCTACGTGTAGATCTTTGGATCGCAATTTCCTAAGAAGTGGTATGAGTTTTTGGTACATATGAAGCTGCAGTTTTCAGCATGGGGCTGTAGTTGTTTTGCAAAAGTATTTAGCTAGGTTTTTTGTAATGGTGCTCCTTATGGAGCTGACTATGGGTCCTGAGAGGGTATGCCTTCTTTGTGTTTTTTTGGGAGGGCCGTATAATTTGGGGCAGTCTAGATAGATTTTTTCTCTTGGGATGAATCGTCTGTTTGGATTTCCTTTGCTTAGTGGCCTGTTATAATTTTCTTCTTGGTAAATTTTCTAGATATGTGGTTGGGTCTGTGTTTAATAGGTTTGTATGGGAGTCTTGGAGTAGGTCTGTCAATTTTGTTTTCATAGTCTTTTCCTGTCCATTACTACTGTTGGCATTTCCTTTGTCTGCTGGGAGTATTATTATGTGCTGTTATCATATGTTCAGAGTTGTAGTGCTTTGAATTCATCTTTTTGAAAATATTTTTGGTCAGTTTCGTTGTGCATAAGATGTGAGTAACCTGGGTGTCCTTATTCTGTCAGTTTCATGCTGTATTTAATTTTGGTTAGGCTGGGATTCTACTGCACTATGATGGAATCTGTTGGGATTTTTTTAGTGTTATGGCATAATTGAATCCTTTTGGATAGGACATCTGTTTTATTTGTTTTGTTGTTCTCTGTTGGAAACATATAGTACTAATTGGTTTCATGGTGTTTGTGGTGGGTTGTTTGGGGATTTTTCTTGTCATTTTCCTAATTTTTTTAGTTTCTTTTGAGAGTTTTTTATTTTTGTAAGTGGTTTCAGTTCAGCTCTCCAAGTTGTAAGTTGGTTTTATCTTATCCCAAAAGTAGAGGGTGGAATTTTGCTGGCTCAATTCCAGTGTAGTGCCAAGCAAATCTTGTTTAAAAACTGATCTGATTGGAATCTTTTACTGTGAACTTCCATTTCTGAGTAAAGCTTAATCTCTGTTTCTTTATCAGATAGCATTTGGTAGCTTCTGTGTTGTTAATGAAATGTTAATTTGAATCAGGTTGGTGTTACATTTGTTGTCTCTGGCAGCTGCATAGGAATTTTAAGGTCACAAGTATTCCTGTCTTTTAACTTCCAGCTTCTCATAGCTTTTGATCTGGCTGTTTATTTCCTCCCGCGTCAGAGGTCAGACATTTGTTTTTTTTTTTAAAGCTTTTGCGGGTACTTACATGTCTGCGCTGTTTAGCTTCCTTTGGGTTACCTCACATGCTTATGCACAACGAAACCACCAAAATATTTTGCAAAAAGATGAAGGGTCAAAGCACTACAAACCCTGAAAAATGAATACACATAATAATATCCCAGCAGAGCCAAAAGGAAATGCCACAGTAGTAATGGACATAAAAAGACTATGAAAGCAAAATTGACAGACCTACTCCAAGACTCCACATACAAACCTATAAACACAGACCCAACTCATATCTAGAAAAATTTTAACTAAGAAGAAATTTATAAACCAGCCACATAAGGCAAAGAAATCCAACAGACCGATCCATCCGCAAGAGAAAAAATCTTCTAGATGCCCGGCAAAATATATGGCTCCCAAAAAATACACAAAGAAGGCAAACCCTTCAGACCCATAGTCAGCCTTCCATAGGAGCACCATTAACAAAACCTAGCTAAATACTTAGCAAACACTACAGCCCCATGCTAAAACCGCAGCTTCATATGTACAAAACTCATACCACTTCTTAGAAATGATCAAGAGATCTATCACATGGAACAAGAAGATCTGCTTGTAAGTTTCGCGTGGTTCACCTATCATACTCAAGTCGCCGATAAAAGAAACTCTTGAAATCATCAAAAATAAATACCAACCAGCTAAAGACCTGCAATGGAACTAACAGAACATTGCATAAACCAACACATATTATCATATACAAAGGAAAAGAATACAAGCAAATTGAAGGAAAGCCCTATGGATCATCACTGTCAACCCGTCATTGCACCTGTTTCAGGAGAATTACGAAATCAGAGCCCTGGCTAAAATGCCACCCACAAACCGCAAAAAGGTTTTTTTGTTTTTTTTTTTTTATTCTATGGCTAAGATACATCGATGAACACATTTGTGATTTGGCCCCTTGGAAAAGAAAAACCTAAAACAATTTCCCTAAACACACCCCAAAACCTAAAAAGAAAACCTAAACAACACCACCCCAAAATAAGTTTCACCATGGAAACGGAAATAAACAAAACAACTACCATTCCTAGATGTAACTAATCTACAAAAGAACAGATGGCACACTGGGACACACCAATATACCAAAAGAAAACACACACCAACCGCTACCTCAACGCCCAATCCCACCACCACCAGCACAGAATAAATTCCGTGGCGAAAACACTAATTACCAGAACCAACGCCTGGCAGACAAGACACATATAAAGACTGAACTATGCAGCCGCCTGACTGAAGTATTGACAGGCCATGTTCAACATTGATCCCAAACCACTAGAGCTAGAAAGACCAAACAGACCTATGGAAGCAGTTGTTTGCCTAACATTAAGAGGTACTACCAGATAAAATCAGTGAGATCTGCACAGGCATCACAGACTTGATATTATATGAATGCGACTTGAGCCTTGACTGAGGTTGATTCCTGTAGCATTGGACCACATACATTGGACAGAACCAATAGAAGAATAAGTACCTGCCTAGATAGAACACAAAAATGCAGTAAAAAAAGCTGAGACACACGCTCCCTCCTAGTCACATTGAAACACAAGGTTTAAACATCAACTTCAATGGCACAAAAACCCTAGCCACTATTAGAAAACCCAACACACAGAAATCATCAGAGAAGCCCATAGAGATTGGAAAAAAGACGCTGAAAGCATGATAGAAGAGATGATTCCACGCTAGTCTCTTAGCCTGCACTCTCAAATAGAAAGATCTCCGCAGCACCACAAACAGAACAAACACCTGAGGACAAAAGACTCCCTCTGATGCCTTCACGATCCCCCCCACCAGGCACCCAGGTGAACTTACTTCCTAAATGGATTAGCAGCCGTCCTTTCAGCATGAAGCCAAAAGCTGGCACTGCCTCAACAAAAGGAACAGAGTGTTGCCAAGACATGCAAGCACAAAACAAGCAGAAGAAACCAGAAACCACCATTCTGTCCAGTGAACACAGACCCAGGCTCCTAGCCAATCAGAATAGACCGCAGCCTCGAATTTGAAACCAGAAGCCTGTGAGACCCACATCCATACAAAGGCCTGATGATGGAGATGAGATTCCTGGCCGAAACGTTGCTACAACTTTAAAAGCACAACTACAATGATGTGGGAAAATACCTGAACAAAGCTGAACAGCATACATACACACACACACACACACAAACACACATACATAGAGGGAGAGAGGGAGAATAGTTTCCAAGACTTAATGGTCTTATTTTGTTTTTATGTTTATAATTTATTCTGTTAACTTCAAAATAATACTCTATTGCCTTTATGCTAAGCAGCCTATTTTTTATTATTTTGCCAATCTATTCACAAGCATAAAGAAATAAGTGTAGAATATGATTACAAGACAGACATCAAGTGATAAGATTATATGTATGAATGTTATACTTTCTTAAAGGAGATAATGATATATTATAAGATAGATGACAAACATTATTACCTTTGTTCAGCTGGGAATCCTGTTTCTTTTTAATTATAAACTTGCAAATCAGACTTAATTGGCATAAAATACCAAGGCAAAATGTTGTTGCAAATAATATAGGAATTATGCTAGTATAAAGTTAAAGACATCTGAGCTGGAGAATAAGATTCAATCATTTCCCTTTTCTGGCTTTCTCAGCGTATTGCATTTTTTTCAGAAGAAAAGTTTTTTTAAATACTTTTATCAATAGAATATAAGCAGATCATACTAAGAAAATACAATTTTTAATACATGATATCATCTAAATTCATTGAAATAGCAGTTATCAACAATTAGGAATCTTTCAACATAATTTCAAATGCTATTCCTATGTTATCATGTTTCTGTTTTCATAACCTTTACATTGCTTTAGGGTCTATAAAGATAATGGAGAAAAATGTGCTATAAAGTACAGAGCCAATCTTTCAATTTTTAGAAATTATAATTGCTTTGTCATTTTAATTTTCTGAAAAGGAAGTCATACATGTTCCGTCTGGAAAAACGCGAGGTAGACCGGGTTCCAACAACAAAGTCTTTATTTGCTTAACACAGTAAGAAAACGGAACATTGGCNGTAGCCAATGACAATCATTTGATTTTGCCGCCTTTGGGCTGCTTCGAGGATTGGTTCCTATTGAACCAATCCCATTTAGTTTTTGTTAACCAATCAGAATGAGGTATTTGGAGTCTACTATTATTTATACAGAACAATACAAAATACTTCATTTTATAAATCCATGGAATAATGCAAAAACTGAACTATATAAATTATTCATTTAGTTCAATTTCAGAAAGGAAAAATAGACTCAAGTACATTTTCAGCAGTATTTGGTGAAAATTAGACCTACAACTCCATTTATTTTTAATGAAACATTTGTGGCTAATTTTTTTTTTATAGATCACAATGGAGATGAAATTCTTGATGTTTAAACTAAGCTTATGACCTAATTAGATTTAAGGAACATTGCATAGTTATTCTAGCTGTGTTTGCATAATAAAATATTCAGAACTTTCCACTTTAAGAATAATAAGAACAGGAAATCTACAAATTGTTTCTTGCCATTTTAGTTAATTCCTGGGCCACCATGTTGTTATTATAAAGCTGTCTGGATTGTACTATCCAATGTAAAAGTTTTCTTACAGCTGATTTTTAAAGACAAGCATTCTTTTTTAACTTCTTCTAAATCAAGCCATGTAAGGTTGTAGAGAATAAATTGTGTACAGCTTCCATTAGATTTTGTTGATTTCATGACATATATCTAAGGCTATTTGAAGGCCATGAACTTTAAGTAAGAAGGCTTTTATGGAGTTCGTGAAAATCATTGTTATATCATTCTTTTGTAACCTTTCCTCAAGTTCCTCTAAAGGACAGATATTTCTACTTCCTTGACATTAAGAAAAATATACTCAAACAAAATGTTAGTGAATACACATACATACATGGCTATAATAAAATGTAAAAGGAAGATTCATACAGAAGAAAAATAGAGGTTTATAAAACAGAATCAAATACATACCTGTTCCTTTCTTTCCTTTACAGATTCAGAGCTATGGTTCCCACGCTGACAACTGCATTTAGTAGCAAAAAAATTATTTCCATTTTGTTTACAATAACTCAGGTCTTTTTTACGTACTTAGGAAAATACTGCTTACAATGTTCTCCCACTTCCAGTTACCACAGAAGTTACTCCATTTACCACAGCAATCCAAAGCCATGATTATATTACAGCAACTGGAAAAGCATTGCTAGCATACTGTCCTTGCAATAAATAGAGCAATGATAGCTTGGTGGTTTTACAGCTACTTGTGCTACAACAATTGCCTAGAGACTTTGTAAAAAAAGAAAGAATGACCAAACAAATGCATGCAAGATCTTATGGAAATATGTATGTAAGAATGAGTAGAAATTTATTTTAGTGTGCAGTTAGTTCTGCAATGCAGAAATGGTGCTGTACATAAACATCTTCAGTCCCAACATTTGAAGAAGATTTCTTTAGACAATATTAATAAACTTTCTATCCTGCAAATTATTCATGTAACCAAGATTACACTTACAATCATAGAAATGGTATACGTCCACAAGAATGAAGTATCTATAACGAATATAACCATTCATATAGGTTCCTTTTTGAAAATTATCATTTTTTTATTTTTAATGTCTTTGAATCAGTGTTAATTCCTGGATAAATCCCTCCAGTTTTTTGGAAGTAGTTTGCCTGCTTATTAGGATTGAGAGACCATGATGGTTCAAGGCTAACCAGATGGCTTTTTGACTAAATTGGGTCTAAAACCCAAAATGGAGTCTTATGCTCTCTTTTTAATCCAGTGTTGTATGTGCAAATGTAGTATTGGTTACTGCCCAAGGTTTTCACCTTTATTTCCCCCCCTCCCCAGTTTAGGTTTTGGAGGTTTTATTGGAAAATAGAAAAAATGTAGTATGGTGGCATTATGGCATAAACCAGCCATTATGAGCCTTGTGATGACATAAAGGATGCATTTTTTAAAAAAAATCTAAGGTGGCATTTGGAAAATATGCCTATGGATAAATGGTTTATCTGTCAATTATAAAAGGCCACATTACTTGAATTCAAATGTATACTATGTTGATACATTTTGACATCCTAAGTTTTTAGAAAAAAACTCAGTGCATATGAAAGCCAACACCCAGGTAAAGAACTAGCAGCTGGAATTGTGCTGTATATAATAATGAATGTGACAAAAGAAAGCAAAGAGAGTATCAACAGCAATTGGTGCCTTAGATGCAATCTCAAAATATCTGGAGCCCCATTTGAATACCATTGGCGAAGAAAAATTCACCATCAATCAATGTAATAAAACAGCATTTGCAGCTTTCATCCTTCAGTGATACCCTTAGCAGGATGAAGTAGAAAATCTGCCTATCTCAGGTCCTTGAGAAAGACTTGCTAGGTGAATAAAATTTCCAAATCCAGTCTATGTATCTGGCTGATAGTGCAACAATCAAAACTGATTGATGTATCCTGAAGGTACTAATAGTCCAGGTGAAACTCAAAAAATTAGAATATCCTGCAAAAGTTCATTTATTTCAGTAACACAACTTAAAATATGAAACTAATATATGAGATAGACTCATTACATGCAAAGCAGATAGTTCAAATTGTGATTTGTCATAATTGAGAATGATTATGGCTTACAGCTCATGAAAACCTCAAATCCACAATCTCAGAAAATTAGAATATTACATGCAATCAATAAACAAGACCAATATCAGAACTCTGAAAAGTTGTAAGCATACGTATGTACCAGGACTTGGTTTGGCCCCTTTTGCAGTAATTACTGCCTCAATGTGTCGTGGCCATGGAAGCTGTCATCCTTCGGCACTTGCTGAGGTGTTATGGAAGACCAGGATGCTTCAATAGCAGTCTTCAGCTCTTCTGCATTGTTCAGTCTCATGTCTCTCATATCTTTCTCTTGGCAATGACCATAGATTCTCTTTACGGGGGTTAGGTCAGGCGAGTTTGCTGGCAATCAAGCACCGTAATCCCCGATCATTGAACCAGGTTTTGGTGCTGTTGCAGTGTGGCAGGTGCCAAGTCCTGCTGGAAAATGAAGTCAGCATTCCCATAAAGCTTGTCTGTGGAAGGAAGCATGAGTGCTACAAAAATGTCCTGGCAGATGGCTGCACAGACCCTGGTCTTAATGAAGCACAGTGGACCAACACCAGCAGATGACAGACAACACAGACTTTAGAAACTTCACACTGGACTTCAAGCATCTTGCAGTTTGTTCCTCTCCATTCTTCCTCCAGACTCTGGGTCCTTAGTTTCCAGATGAGATGCAAAAGTTGCTCTCATCAGAAAAGAGGACTTTGGACCACTGAACAACAGACCAGGTCTGTTTTTCTTTAACCAGGTAAGACGCTTCTGGTGTTGTTTGTTGTTCAGGAGCGGCTTGACAAGAGGAATACAACATTTGAAGCCGTGTCCAGGATCCATCTGTATGTGGTGGCTCTTGATGCACTGACTCCAACCTTAGTCCACTACTTGTGAAAGTCCCCAACACTTTTGAATGGCCTTTTCCTGACAATCCTTGTCAGGATTGTCAAATCTTGTCAGGATTGTCAAATCCTTGTCAGGATTGTGTATTATGGGGTTTTCATGGAGAGCTGTAAGCCATAATCATCTCAATTATGACAAATCATGACTTGAACTATCTTGCTTTGCATGTAATGAATCTATCGCACATACTAGTTTCACCTTTTAAGTTGCATTACTGAAAAAAATGAACTTTTGCATGATATTCTAATTTTTTGAGTTTCACCTGTACAATCATAATATTAGTTAAATATTTTCTGCCAGTTGAAAATATTTTATACCAACTGAAACCATATCTTCCTTCCTTCCTTCTTTTCTTCCTTCCTTGCTTACTTACTTACTTACTTACTTACTTACTTACTTACTTACTTAGTTTTCTTGGTAGAATATTAGCTGGAAATACTTTTTGTGTCTCAACAGCAATGTATTGCATTGTAGCATTGGGTGCCATGATCTTCTTTCAGCAGTTCAATTTTGTTCATGTATAAACTTCTGTGCATGTGTATCTAGAAAATGTAAAGCAATAATTCACAAATAGGCATTTTAGAAGGATTAAAGTTCCAGTGTTTTTTTTAAAAAAATATTCTGAAATGTTAAATTACTGGGAGGCGGTAATCACATTCTGAAGAGCATTAGGAAATGTGTATGTGTCTCAACACAAATGATTTATGCAGCTGCTGAATTATAGCTTTCTGCTACTGTTGTATTTTCAAGATTTGTGGATATGTAGGAAAAAAATTAATGTTATACAGAAAGAATGATAAATGATGGGAAAGATAAAAGTTGAAATGTCCTGGGAATATTGATACTTATTATAAAATTAATGGATAGCAAATGGTGGACCAGCTCAACAGGAGTAACAGAATAAAAAATAATAAATTAGATTCTGATCTTAAAAATACCTGACATTTTGTTTTTCTTTCCATAGAAAGTTGACATGTTTTACTAGTAGCAATAAATTTAACTGCTTAAAGATTTTCTGAACACTAGCACATGATGAAGTACATAAATATTATTTCTTTAGCTATAGGGTTTATCTTGATAAAAATTGTACTAAAAAGGTTTTTTTTCTTTTTGAGAAATATATATTGCTGCATAAATAGTAGTTGTATAATATATTTATTAGATAATAATTTGTAACAATTTTCATATTTTAAGTAAATCATTATTTCCTCAGTATCTCCTATAACATTTAGCATACTGGTTCAATCCCAAATGACCTAAACAGAAAAATAACAAGTTTTATTTTCTAAAATATATTTTGAATGCGGTTTTTCTCTTCAGTTTCTCTGCTTAGATTGGAATAACTTCCCTATAATTCCAACCTGAAAATGATCTGGTAATTTATTGTTATCAGATTTGTTGAAAGAGTGTTGCTGTTAAAAATAGAGATACAGTACTGGAGAAAAGCAGAAATTGTTCTAGTTAAAGTAGAAAAGTTAGACCTTTTCTAATAATATCTAAATGGGTGATAAAGATTGTCTTGTTAAGATAGCTATAATGAATTTTACATGTGCTACAAAATTTTACAATAAGCTTGAGAAAAAATGACTTTGGAAAAGATCAGATTAAGGATAAGAAAAATTTAATTCAGTAGTATATTTCATTGCTGGATATATCTTACTCGATTTATATTTCATTTCTTTTTCTGGATTGACTGCTGAATACTGCTTAAAGTGAAGTCTAACCTTCAAGACTTAGGGCACCTGCTGTAGAACTACATTATTAAAACTAAACGGGGAAATGGATCATATAAATTAGGGTTCCACAGGTTGTTCTGAAAGTTTCAAGTATGAGCAATATCATCTATAAGAAGCTTGCCTCCAGTGATGCCAACTCCCAGATATGGGTACCATCTATTGTGCATTTGAAGACTTGTAAAATCAAATGCCTCATATAGGCATTTGAGGCTGATTCAATATTTCGTCACTAGAATGGTGATTTATCAGGGGCTTCTTTTTATCGTGAAACCCAATTCTTCAACATATGACTAAATGAATCTTTACTAACATGAGAAGCCTTTTAAACATTTTTGTCTAGTGCTCTTCCTGTTTTCTGATTTGTTAATTGTGTATTTGGTGTGTGTGTGTGTGTGTGTGTGTGTGTGTGTGTGTGTGTGTGTTTACTTTAGCATCCACTTCAGGAANAACACACACACACATACACACACACACACACACACACACACACACACACACATATATGCACACACGCACAAACACATACTCCATACCATTAAAATTACAAACTGTAGAATTAGGTCAGACAGCCAAGAACATTAAAGTGGTATTTTAATGGCATATTGTGGACAGAACTATAAAACTGTACACTTTTGCATTTCCTGCAAATCACTTAGAAGCATTCAAATGAAAATGGAAAAGGTGATTTGTACTCTTGACTCTCCATTTGTTTATGCATGTGTAATTCTGAAGCATTTTGACTAAGGAATCTTCATTTAAGTGCTACAATGAATTTAAGTGTTGTAACAATATAGCTTTGTATTTAAAAATACCAAGTAATCCTTTCTTGGAGAAACAGATGTTTTCATTTTTATCCATACAGCTACAGTACTTCATAGGCCTTTTGTATAATGAAAAAGCATGCATGTTATTGAACAGTGCAATATCCCATTCAACCACAGTATTTTCTGACAGTATTAGTGATAAACACGCAGAACAATCAGAAAAACCTTCAAAACATGATGTGAGAAAATATTACTTCCTTTTATTTTTATGGGGATGAACAAAACCTGTTCAGTTCTTTGAGATAATGCTTTTATCTCAGACTTAATTCTATTTTTGTTATGAGTCAGATTGAATTCTAAAAGAAAATATTGATTTAATTAAAATCCATTATTATCATCAGCGTCACTATTATGATCATCACCATTACCATCGCCATCCACATTTCACCTCCAAAAATTAATATTATGGATTTGTGGTGGAGCTTTTCAATCAGTCATCTTGAAGTGGTCAAAACTTTTTCTATGAAAATAAATAGAGCAGGTAACCTGCCTTCAGACTGTAGAAGTCATTTAGCTGCTAGTGAAGCAGCTATGCAGGCAGAGATATGAGTAATTATGCACTGTGATTCCTTTGATAAAATAGTATAATTAAATGTCTACTCCAAATTTTAATTAAATACACATATACTGCATATATTTCCTCTGTTTGGTTTGATGTATATCTGTTTCCTTGCACATACATTCTTACAAAGAAAACTTGTTTAGCTTTTCCCT
This sequence comes from Laticauda laticaudata, assembly GCA_004320025.1. Taxonomy (NCBI): domain Eukaryota; kingdom Metazoa; phylum Chordata; class Lepidosauria; order Squamata; family Elapidae; genus Laticauda; species Laticauda laticaudata. The sequence goes on along the minus strand of BHFT01036314.1, from coordinate 450 downwards.
TTAAAAATAATTTGCAGAACATATAGCAGGTTCAAGGATGTCTTTAGCTTGGGCATCCAAACAACCATATTCAGTGGTGCCAGTTGTTGAGAATAATCCTTTTCAATAGCCTATATATGAGACCAGGATTCTGTGAAAGGCACAGTTCAAACATAGTTTTTAAAGACCCTATTTTAAACATTAGAAATTTGTTACAGGGCTATATTATATTTGTTTCAGTTCACAAATACCTAGATTTTGGATAGGAATGAATATTTATATTTTTTTAACCATACATATGAGAAATGTACTTTACTATGGTAATTGCTTCCTCCTAAAAACTTTTTTTCTAGTGAATTTGCACAATATTGATGTATTTTCTTAATTTATTCAGAAGTAAAGGCCCTGTCACACTGCCCAACGGATGCAAAACGTTTGTAAAAAGGACACAACGGACGAGAAAAATGTTCC
>BHFT01036312.1:0-12368 GCA_004320025.1 Laticauda laticaudata | reverse complement strand
GTGGTTCATCTGAGGAACATCCAAAGAGGTGTGAAAGCGGCAAGTTTAAAGAATGCCAAGGGGAAAGCAGCGGCAGTTTATAAAGGCTGGTTGGGCTAACCAATCCACTTCTTACATTTTTGAACCAATCAGAACAGTAGCCTAGGATTAAACCACTTGCATATAGAACAATGCCCACCATGGCCATGCCCTCCCTGCAATCGGGCAGTGAACCGGTTGCTGGGATTTTTGAATCCCACCCTGCATTTATTAATATGCCTTTATTATGTTGCTGTAAACTGCCCTGATTCAGTTGGACAGTGTAGAAATTTTATAAATAAAATACTATAATGTTTCAGAAAATTAACTTTTCCTTCAAGAAACCAGAAAATCCATTACCTCTGCTGTACTGTACAATGTTCTGCTTGAAGAAGTGAAAACAGTAATCATCTGTTTAAAGCAGTGTTTCTCAACTTTGGCAACTTTAAATTGCATAGATTTCAGCTTTCAGAATCCCTCAACCCCAGACTAGCTGGTGAATTCAGGGAGTTGAAGTCCACCCTTCTTATTGTTGCCAAGGCTGAAAAACACTTAGAGTCCCCACTAAAACATAAGCTCTGATGCTTCTAAAAATATATGGCAGTTGATCTCAAGCAAATATAAAAGGGAACATTCAACCTGCGCTAGAAAGCTTATTAAAAAATTGTTTAGCAGGCAGTAAATACAATAATATATTTAGATATTTTACTATTTCTAAATAATCATTCTCCATTTGCTCCTCATTGTGAAGCAAATAAGAATAACAAGGATATTAACTTATGAACTTCCTTTATGAAGCTGCCAAAAAGTGAGTTAACTCTGTATTTAGTATTTAGCATTTAAAACCATTTTTGCTCAGGGAAAAATCTATCCAACAAAAAACTTACAATGAAAAATTGTATGCTGGACAGATAAGCATTTAGTTTGTGTTTAAATACTTCCAGAAATAAGAATTAATCACCTGTCATGGCAATCTATTCTGGCCAAGGGTTGAAAAGTTACAACTGATAGGAAGTTTGCTTTAATGTTTAGCCTGTAAAGGAAGTGAAGGAGGCAAGTGACATTACTGGAAATCATTCAGATTATATGAATGGCACTAATTGCTTTGTGACAGGTCTGATAAAATTACCTAATTTGTGTCACTTACATGGAGATATTGACGCACATGATATAATCTTGGCATCTAGTGGATGTTCATATTGGCTTTCTTCCAGTTGTCATGTTTAGATTGTACTCTTGCCCTCCAAAGCAGTAAAGGAAGAACTCACTGAATGTTTGTGTTTCAAACTTTGGAAGATGATTATTGTGTATCTTTCTTTTCCACAAGAGTGTATCTACTTGATATCCACTCACTCCTCTATGGTGAGCTGTCTCAAGGAAAGCAATCACATGGGGGACAAAGGAAGTGATACTAAGACATGCTGAAAGCCTCTCTCAAGTCCCTGGATATCGACACCACCTCCTGGGAAGCCTTGGCAAAAAGATCGATCAACATGGCACAGTTGATTCATCAAGGTTGCCAGACGTTTGAAGACAGGACAACCACAGCACAAGAGAAGTCAGCACTCTGCAAAGTCAGAGCTCAAATTCTGCAATAGTGATGCCCACATATGTCTGCCCAACATGTGGAAGAACATTCTGTTCCCATATAGGCCTTACCAGCCACCTCCATTATACACCATGGACAGCCCACAACTCATTAGATGTCAAGGTCCTCTTTGAAAACGGTGGACAAAAATCATACTATCCCAGAAGAAGAGTGCCCACTCCTGGGGAAAGTTTATTGCAAAATCCCCCATTCCTACCTCACCCAATTAACCTGCTTTCCAGTTCCGTTCTCCTGTACAGGGCAATAAAAGAAGACCCAGCGATCATCTGGGACTTGGGAGGCAGCAAATATATGGGGGTAGGGCCAGCCAGAGGTGGCATTTGCCATTCTCAAAACTACTCAAAATTTCCACTACCGATTCTCCAGAACTGGTCAGAACCTGCTGAATACTACTTCTGGTGCTACTCCACATTCCTTTTGAAAAACTTAAATCTTGCCTTTCCAATTTATTTTTACCTCTCTCTGAGCAAAATCAAACAAATGAAAAGCAAGGGATTTGTCCATTGGCATGGTAGAATCTCCAGTTATAATGGAGTAAAGAGTCTGGTGAGCTTAGATTCCTTCCGGTGGAGGGAGCAACAGAGGCCAGTCCTCCCTAAGTATCCTTGAACCTTTTATTTACCTGTTCCCAAGAGAATGCAGTTAGTCTGGTGAGATTCTTGAAAATAGGCGAGCAACAATAAAGAAATTACCCTGATCAGTTCAATGCTGCTGCAGTGGTTTAAGATGCTGGGATTGTTGGCTGGAAAGCTGGCAACGGTTCACAAACTGAGTGCCACATGGTGGGGTGAACTCCTGTCCTCTTCCCAGCTCCTGCCAACCTAGCAGTTTGAAAGCATGCGCATGCAAGTAGATAAATAGGTACCACTTTGGTGGGAAGATAACAGTGCTTCGTGACATTATATCAACCACATGCCTGTGAAATGTCTTTGGACAGTGCTGGCTCAATGGTCTTGAAACAGAGATGAACACCACCCTGTAGCAATGGCTAGCAGAGTAAAATTCATAGGGAACTCCTAATCAGTGTTGTTTTGGTTCATAGTACCTGTCAATTGGCTTTTTTTTTTTAACTCCCATCCTTTTTTTTGCTGAGTATTATGGAAGCTCTGCTTGCCCTCGACAATTTTGTTTTTGTGGCATGTATAAAAGGCAACAACCATTTGTATGCAGAAGGGACTTCCATGTAAATTGGAAGCCTATATTGAGCCACGGTGGCGCAGAGGTAAATGACCTCAACTGTGGTGACTTGTATAATAATTGGTTTGTTTTGCCAACAATATAGAAGAAGTTTGCCATTGATTTCTTCCAGGATGTGTTGTGATTTTTATTTTTGGTATTCCACAGCCTTGAGATTTCTTGATCTCCTGCCATTATCCAGTATTATTAGAAAGGGATAACACCTCGTTACTTAGTTGGGGATTCTGGTTATTTTCCCCTTACATGCTGAGCAACTCAAAATTCAGTAACACATTTCTTCATTTTTTTGGCCTTTTTGCAACATCTGGTAGGGAACTGCTTCATCCTATTTCTATTTCTCATACTATGGTATTTTACTGACTTGGTATATTTTACACATATAGTTCATATGTAGGCGCATGAGAATATCAGAATTATTTATGCAAGATGTCTGCAGAAGATACACCTGAATCAGCTTTCCTTCCTTCCTTCCCTCCCTCCCTTCCTTTTTCCTTTTCCTTCTTCCCTCCTTCCCTCCTGCTTTCAAGCTTAAAATTTAAGTTTTAGCAATGATGATTTTTAAAAACCCAAATTAATCAAATTTTAAAAATTAGGCATTATGTTTAATTTGGTTCTTTTGCTATTGTTACAGTGTTTTTACTTCTATTGCTACAACAGGAAAGAAGTTAATTAAGTGTGTATTCTGAGGTCTTGACAGTTGCTGAATGAAGAAGAGGAAGAAATAAGGGTGATGGCATTTGGCTTCTGATATCATATATCCATGACTGTCTTCTGTTACCTGTTTGTTCCCACATTTACAATACTGGAGAAACTGCTACTTACTGAACAAAATTTTCCTTGATCTATGAGCTATTTTAAGTTACATACACTGTGTGTGTGGGAGTGCATGCATGTGTATTTGCATGTGTATGTGTGCGTGTTTAATGCCTTAACTTCCATGCTGTCTTTCAAATAGCTACTTCAATCATAAATAGTTGAGATGCTTGACATCTCCTCTCCCCTCCCCTCCTCTCCTCTTGTCAGGTTTTTCCTGTGGCAATGTATGGAAGTGAAAGTTGAAGCAGGTTAGAAAGAGTACAATATTAATGCTTTTGAACTTTGGTGTTTGTAAATATCACAGATGGCCAAGGAAATAAACACATGGATCACAATCTATCCATCCAAACATCAGGGTGGATGGACGTCATTGTTGAAGTAATGGTTGCACTGCTGGGAGATTAAAAGGTCACAATATGGACAAACCATCCTACAGAAGGTCTATTTATATGGCTGCTAAGAGTCAGTACTGACCTGATGGCATACAATCAATAAATTCAAAAGATGCAAGGCAGCATGCATGGAAAAGGTTTCATACGTGTCCTGGAAAACACTATTTGGATCCTTGTTTCTCCGTGTCATATAACATATGTGGGTATATGCATATTTATTTATTTAGTCATGTTTATGTAATGTATATTAGAGGTGGAGACCCTTTGATAGCGGTATGCAATGAAATTTCATTTTAATGTAAGCCGATTAGTGTACATTCAAAGTGACAATAAAGTTATTCTAAGTCTAAGTTCTGAGCTCTTCCAGTTAACATAGATTATAGACCAGCATAATGTTGAATGCCTTTCCTATTATAGTAAAGTCTGTCCCATCTCACTCTCTTTTTTAATACCTGTAATATTCCTTTAAAAAGGCTAGTATATTGCAAAATAATGCAACACTCTCTAGCATTAGTTCTATTTACATAGCAACAGCACTTAGACTTATATACCGCTTCACAGTGCTTTTACAGCCTTCTCTAAGCAGTTTCCAGAGTCAGCCTTTTGCCCCCAACAATCTGGGTCTTTATTTTCCTGATCTTGTAAGGATGGAAGGCTGAGTCATCCTTGAGCCTGATGTGATTTGAACTGCCAAATTGCAAGCAGCTGGCAGTCAGCAGAAGTAGCCTGCAGTATTGCACTCTAACCACTGTGCCACCGCAGCACTTCATAAGGCCCTAGGCCTTATAAAAGTTTTAAAAATTACAGACAGTTGATAGTTGTGCTTTCTCTGGAATTGTGTCCAATGCTTAGGATCCCAGAAAAGTTAAAATATGGACATAACATGCCATGTAGAAGAACTAGTGGTTGTGGACAAAACTTAGCAGTTTATCATCTGGCAATTTGGGACCTCCATCAGAGCAGCCATTTTGTCAATAGGCCAACCCACCTGAACAGCTATTTTCTGAAAGGAACTGTGATGTGCTTGCAAAATTCTCAGTGTGTCACTATCTTCCTATGCCAAGGTTTTTTTTTATTCTATGGAAATAATATACACAGCCATCATGGCACAGTGGTTAGAATGCAGTTGTCATCATTCTGAGTTATGAACTGTTGCTTTTTTCAGATCCTTTATTGAGTACATCATATCGGCACTTAAAAAGGTGAAGCTAGCTCTAGATTATTCCCATACTCAGGGATAATTAAAAGAATAAGACCTCCCCACCCCCCTTTGTCCCTCAGGTCACATGAGGGACAACCAACCAACCTAGGTGTAAGTTCCCACTCAACTTTGACAATTGTTCATTGAAATGACCTTGGTTCACACACCGGCTGGGAGATGTTATGGCTAGCTAGCCAAGGCACCACATTCCTGAGTCCTCCCCCCACATGCTTTCCCCCTCCCCCTTGAATGGCAACTAAGAAATGAAGCAGAAGTAAACAAGGCTTCAGTTGAAGTCATTTTTCAGGTTGACAGCAGTATTGCAGTCTACCACCAGGAGTTTGATTCTGACTGGCTCAAGGTTGACTCAGCTTCCACCTTTCCAAGGTCAGTAAAATGAGGACCCATATTGTTGGGGACAATATGCTGACTCTGTAAGCCACAGAGATAATTGTAAAGAACTATGAAGCGTATATATGTCTAAGTGCTATTGCTATAGCCCAGTGGTCTGACCTGATTTATGATACATTTTTTTCATAACAGAAAGAAAACTTAACATTTAAGTTCTGTATTTATTGAATAACTCTTTTCCCAAGTAAAATAAAATATTATGTAATTCCTCTGAATATGTCTGATAAGTCAATGGTTAATAAGAGTAACAATTATCAATTTAAAACCAAGCACTTTTCTCCAGCAAACATTGTGCTCCTAATAACCCAAATTTAATTTCTAAATATTTACTCAGAATGTACCTTCTACATTCAGAAACCCATTTCTGTGTCAGTTTTTTAAAAAGGGAAAATTACTCATTGATTTTAATGTTTCAAGTTGGAAATGGTCTGCAATTAAAGATTGGGTTGAAGGACATCCTTAACTTTAAATGTTATAATAATAGTGCTACCACTAATCTGTAAACTGGATAATTCAATTAGCGAAGGCATGATTGTCATATAATATTTAGCTTACACTTTTAGATGAGTTTTATTCATTTCATTTATTTATTTATTTATTTATTTATTTGTTTGTTTGTTTGTTTGTTTGTTTGTTTGTCTGATTTGTCAATCGCTTACAAGATACAGGTATAAGAATAAACATAGTTTTGAATACATGAGATGGATACTTATAAGAAAAAGCTTGTCTGAACTCAGAATCTAAGGAGCAGTCTCTTCTGTGTTTCTAGCGATTTCACTCACATATCTATTTGTTTGGATGGAAGATTGTCAAATACACACCTCACAGTTCAGTACCATCTCTGTGCTCTTGTAAATTCTGATTTACAAGACAGCTTTTCACAACTTTGCTGTCAGTTTTTCTTTTCATTTAATTTCCTGTTGTCTCACATTAGTTGGAACAGTGGGTATCCTCCATAGTTCTAAGGCACTGTGAGTCATTTCAGCAATCTGTTATTTGTGTAATATTAAATTGGTCTGTTGTGTGACAACCTGAGGCAAAGGTATGGTGAAGTATCAAATCAAATCTTATGGTCAAAGACAAGCACAAGGGAATTGGAATTCAAAAAATGGAAAAACATGAAAGAAGGCTAAAAAATAAATAAATAAATAAATCGAAAAAGAGTCCAAAAGGAGGGGTAGGAAGAGTAGCATGGCAAACTAAATTTATCATAATACAGAACACTCTATAATGACAAATAATTCTTTCTTTCCTTCCTTCCTTCCTTCCTTCCTTCCTTCCTTCCTTCCTTCCTTCCTTCCTTTCTTCCTTCCTTCCTTCCNTCCTTCCTTCCTTCCTTCCTTCCTTCCTTCCTTCCTTCCTTCCTTCCTTCCTTTCTTCCTTCCTTCCTTCCTTTCCTCCCTCCTCCTCCTTCTCTTCTTTCTTTCTTTCTTTCTTTCTTTCTTTCTTTCTTTCTTTCTTTCTTTCTTTCTTCCTTCCTTCCTTATATTTCTCAAACATTAAAATACAAACTAATATAAAGAGAAATATTAGGACAGATTAAAACATGCCCAAGAAAATACATTGAACAAATATAAAATAAAATAAAAGTGAGCTTCAACATTTTTCAATACAAAGACATCAATAGATAGACCCAGTCTAACAATCATATATTTAGTGACTCTTCAAAGTTGTAACAACACTGAAAAAAGTAACTTATGACTGTTTTTCACATTTGTGACCATTACAACATCCCCATAGTCATGTGATCAAAATTCAAATACTTAGCAACTGGTTCAGTTGCTTAGCAACTTCCTCTGAGAGCTGCAATGTCCAGAGTCATGTGATCTCCTTTGGCAACTTCTGATAAGCAAAGTCAGTTGGGAAGCCAGATTCATTTAACCATTGTGTTACTTACTTAACAACTGCAGTGATTCACTTCACATCTGTGGCAAGAAAGGTCATAAAATGGGGCAAAACTCACTTAACAATTGTCTTGCTTAACAATAGAAATGTTGGGCTTAACTGTGGCCGTACCTATACAATACAACAACCTTTCTCTGATTGGATGAATATTCAGCATTTAAGCTATCTTAAAAATATTAGTAGTAAACACTCTAAAACACCGACAATCATTCTACATTCTCCTAATTGTAATATAACATATAATAAATTGTCAAATAGAATAACCATATATTTAAATAATTCTAACTTTACTACGAACCACAATACTTTTTCAGCCAGATCTGATTAAACCCTCAAGTCCCTTATGACAAATTTTAAGTGCAGCTGTGCAGAACATGGCAGAACATCGTATGTTGAGGAGGACTGATATCAGTAAGCAGGGGGGTATAGAAATTCCCTGTGCATCCCAGGTATTTGTACAGTAATGGTGAGATTAGGCTTATACAACTGTCTCTGAAGTATAGGCACTGCAGAAGTACATGCTTTGTGTTTTCTACATGTTCAGAATTATAGGGACCTTGTGTTGCTCTGGGCAGGGGGTTCTTCTTGATTTGGCCTTCAAAGACAGCTGAGGGGATGGTATTGTATGATGCCAGAGTAAAAGTCCTCTGATGGTTAGATGCCTCAAGACTAGTTAAGTATGCAGCAGGAGAGGCAGAGCAACTGCTGGGTTCACTGGCAATAAAGGTTGGATGTGCAGAAGACAAATTATATCTTAGCAAGCTGAGAGAGCCACCTTTGCATTGAATACAGCAGATTGTGGCCCAGTGGTGGGATTCAAAATATTTACTACTGGTTCTGTGGGTGTGGTTTGGTGGGAATGTCATGGCTTGGTGGGTGTGGCTTGTTGGCCATGGAAGGGAAGGATACTACAAAATCCCCATTCCCTCCCCAGTCCTGGGGGAAGGTTGCTGCAAAATCCCATTCCTTCCCCACCCCACTAACCTGCTTTCCAGCTCTGTTCTCCTGTGCAGGGCAACAAAAGAAGACCCAGTCAATCAGCTGGGATTCAGGAAGCAGCGAATAGATGGGGGCGGGGCCAGTCAGAGGTGGTGTTTGACAGTTCTCCGAACTACTCAAAATTTCTGCTACCGGTTCTCCAGAACTGGTCAGAACCTGAATACCACCTCTGCTTTGGCCCATTGGGAACAGGGTATGTATGTGGCAGGTGGGCGTGCGAAGCTGCATTTACACAAGCAGCAGGCAAACATGCAGGTGAGTGAAGCTGTATTTGCACAAGCGGCAGACACACATGTAAAACCATCCCTCCCCCCTCCCCTACCACCCACACCACCAGTCCGCAGAGCCAGACAGTTTGGGAACCGCTGGAATACAGGATAGGTGAAGCTTGAGGCTGAAAGAGCTGTGCAATGCTTCACAGGGTGTTTTACTTTGGTTGTGCTTCCAGGAAGTCAATCTTCTGAAGCATGAAGCGAAACTCCTACATTACCTCACTTTGCCTGATCTCAGCCACCTCCTTTAGCAGATGCCTTTTTTTGAATCAGTTGCAGTTTGCCTCATCAGGGGACTTTGCATCATTCAAAAAGCCTCTTTCAGCACGTGCAGAAGCCAAAAACAGTATGCGTATGTGATAGTTGTAATACATGCCCAAGAGCTTTTTTTTTTTTTTTGATTAATGGATGTGGTTTAAGTAGCTGATCAAATGATACAGAATGCCTCTCTGAGATAGATTGCAAGATTACTTGCGAAATAAGCGCTGATTAAATTATCTCTAGCAACTTTTGGTGCCTCGTTGGCTTCATTTCTTCCCACCACTAGATTTACTCCCAGTCCACCCTGGCATTCCTTTGGATCTTCAAGGGACATCATTCCACTATTATGGTCTCAGCTATGTTTAAAAAACTCCAAACAAAGAAGAATCCCCTCCTAAAAATGTAAGATGTGCAACAGCCCAGGTAACCTATAAAGCACATGTTTACAAGTGTTTTGCAGAACAAAACCTAGAACAAGAGTATTCTAGGAAGTTTTTAAAAAGCACCAATTTCCGTGGTCCAACTTCTTTGCATGGCCCTGCAGATGTCCAAGGTTTCGTGCTGAAGTGAATATCTCAACTTGGTGAAAAGTATTCTGTGACTCTGTGTACTCTCAGTATAGCTGGTAAATATCAAGCTTTACCTTTGGGGACTCAAGTAAATCTCTCCTTCTTTTTGGCAGAGAAAATAAAGACAGCTCTCAAAAGAATTATGCCAGCTGAGCACTTCGGGCCAGCAGATGAAACAATGTACGGACTTATTCTGTTTGTTCAGGACATTCATTGCGATTTGAAGGGTCACATTCAATTTATCTGTGAGCAATCTTTGCCTCCTCTTCCTGGATGTGCTAGTTTGTATTCACAACCAGGAAAGATTTATATAGCAAATAAACTAAGATACATCTTTGTTTCAAGTAGAACATTCAGGTATTGTATTCCTGTTCTTTGCTGTCGAATCGATTACAGAAAAGGACATTTCTTACGTCTCATTCATCTCTTACTCATCATCATGCTTTCCTCACAAATACATCCAAGACATACAACTCCATTTAATTGCAAGCATGCTGTTCCCATTGCTAGTTGAAGTGTTTTCTCTCAGAACTAGAAAAAATAATGAATGTTTTAGGCTAACTCATTCCATGTTGAATAACAAGTTCAGTCATTCTTTAGAATTGGGATAAATTACTAGGTCTAAAATGGAAGTCGTTTTACCCGGCACAAATTTCTGCCAAAGTAAACTGTACTGCTATTTTGATCTTTTACACAAGGAAAGCAGAATTGCCAATTTTATTTTATTTCTGTGAACATTCACTTCTTGAGTGGGATGGTTGCTTTGATGGACTCTCCAGATTGCCAGTCAGTGATGACTGATCATTCAGGAGCTGTCACCAGAATGTCTAAGCAGATGCATCTGAGGGTGGGGAGATTCCAGGGACTTTTGTGGTGAAAAGGAGGGAAAATTTTCTGAGAGTCAGCTGCAAAAGGAAGTGTGAGAGAGGAAGAGCCAAGGGAGGGAGTTAACATTTAAAGAAACTCTTTGGAACTGTGGAAGCAGAAGAAGCAGAGGTGGGAGGTGCTTGGCGATTGACCTCAGGTTTTCTTTATGATGATTGCAGCATCCCAGAGTCCGGTGAAGCCATCTGCAATCTTCTCAGGTGACTTCTGAAAAGCAAAGTCAAAGAGGAAAGCTGGATTCTTTAAAGATCCTATTCATTTTACAACTGCAGCATAGGTGGGATTCTACCTGGTAAGACTGGTTCTATAGAACCAGTTGTTATGAATCTGCCCAGTCCGGAGAACCAGAAAATTGTACCACTGGCTGCCCCCCACCCCTCCCTGTCCACTCTCTCCTTACCTGGCACATGTGCCATCAAGCTTGCCTGCAAAGTTGCTGTTCTGCTGTTCTGCTATTCAGCTGTTCTGCTGTGCCGCGGGATTTAGATTAGCTAGAAAGCAGGAAATCATTGGATTTCTTCATTCTAGCTAATCTAAAAGCAGAGCTGAACTTTCCTTAGCACTGAAGCGTCTATTTTTCAGTGCAGACTCAGGTAGCAGATGGCAGAAAGATAGATCTCTAATTGAATCTGTGATTCTGTGAGCAACTCAATCTGCTTGCCTGCTTTTCCTGATATTGTGTAAAAGTTGCTCTTCTTCTAATAAAAAATTAAATATTTACATAAATATTTACAATATTTATATACAAGCCATGCCCACCCAGTCACATGACCATAAAGCCACACCCCAAAATTAGGCCTGCCCACAGAACCAGTTGTTAAGAAATTTTAATCCCACCCCTGAACTGCAGTGATTCATTTAACAACCATGGCAAAAAGGTTATAAAATTAGGTGCCATTCACTGCCTTGCTTAGCAGTGAGAAACCTGGCCCTGATTTTGGTGGTAAGTCACGGACTACTTGTAAGTCATGCCCTTTTGTCTTGCAAGGAAAAGTATGTTTTGGAGCAAAGTTTCACAATCTCCACAACCTTAAGATATGTATCTGCAAGGAAAAATATCTGATCCTTCTGGAGGGTGAATTTGTCCTTCCATGGAGTTTGTAGGCCAATGTGAGATGGCTGTATGTTTCCTTGAGATACATAACTTTTTTTCTTTGAGATGTACTTTTTCATCCTGGATATGCCAGAGGAGGCATCAGGAGCAAACGTGAAGCTAAGAAACTCAAAAGTAATAACTTCTGAGACAGAGGGAGAAATGCTTGTACTATTTACATAAATAGTACATCAATGTGAAGTACTCTAAGGCTTTTCACAGCTCAGGATTATATCATGCTCTGAGTATTAGTGTATTCTCATCAGTCCAAGATCTTCTCCATACCTAGAAGTTGTTCTGATAATTTCTTCTCATGGTTCCATTGACTGGAAAGCTGAAGACCTGAATGGCAAACACACACACAGACACACACCCCCCCCAAACCAGGTGCTTACTCAGTAGAGAGAAATATCTATCTTGATTTCCATGTATTGCAATGCGATGTGAAGCACATGGATGTAGCTATTATTGTTGTTTACATAATATGAAAGAAGGACTTGGAAGACTTTGTGGCTTGACAATCAAAGCCATCCAATATAATACAATTCAGTGATCTTTTATTTGATTTGTTCTTATCCCAAATGCTTTTATGGCTAATTTGCATCCTGCAGGAGCCAGTTTGCACATTAAAGTAGGATATTGCAATGCTATATTTAGCAGTCATCCCTAAAGCCCATGTCACACTGCACCAACGGATGCAAAGAGGATGTAAAACGGACAAAAAAGCTTGCCATCCATTG
>BHFT01036311.1:0-24354 GCA_004320025.1 Laticauda laticaudata | reverse complement strand
GATTTACTGACTAGCGAAAGAATAAAGCCTTTGTTGTTGGAACCCGGTCTACCTCGTGTTTTTCGGAACAAAATAATGTGGACCATGTCTGAAATGGCTTTCAATTATATGTTTTAGACAGGGCTGGGATTCAACCCATTTCTACCGGTTCGGTGATTATGTTTTGCGCCAGACACAGGCTGTATGCATGTGTAGTAAACCTTAAGCTGTGCCGCCCAGACAGCTAATAAGGGTACACAGTTTTTTAACAGCCACTTTTTTACTGCTTTTTAAGCTCAGCTGCACAAAGCAGCTGAGGTTGAAAAAGCAGGAAATAAAGGAGAAGTAAGAGCCTGGGTGGGCAGGTGGGCCAAACAGCAGCAAACACAAAACGGGTTCAGTGTCTGCTGCTCTTCACAGCTATCAGTTCTATGGAGCCAGGCAGAACCGGTAGCATCCCACCCTTGGTTTTAGATATACATGAAATACTCAGAATATAAATCCCCCCATGTACTTTCAAACTGGCCTTGTATGGAACCACTGAAACCTAAAATGTTAGCAATTAAAAGAAAGGGTTTTTTAAAAAAACAAAACAAAATTGCAGCATCCTAAATTGTATAGATGGAATGATTCAATGCTATAGGCATTTTCTTGAGCTTTTGGAATAAACAAACCCACTCTAATTGAGAGTCTAAAGTCAATGCAAGAAATCATCCAAACTTTGCTTGCTTTTTATAAATATATAAGGATTAAAATTGGCATTGTAGACAAAGTTATTAATAAATAGAAAACGTGCAGTTAACATTATTCAGAAGGAACAAAAAGAAGCAAGTTCATGACATCTCATTGGCTTAAGCTGAAAAAATGCACTAGCTCAAGAGAACAGTAAAATCATTAACACAGTGAGAGAGAGAGAAAGAGAGAGAGAGACAGAGAGAGAGAGAGACAGAGAGAGAGAGAGAGAAAGAGAGAGAGAGAGAGAGAGAGAGAGAGAGAGAGAATGTATGACAGAATCCATTCTTTTTTGGTGACAGAATCTTTTCCCACTAATATTTAGAACATTTACATTTTTGTTTGCATACAAAATAGATTTTTTCTGTTTGATAAACACCCTCACTAGTTTAGTTGCAAGTGAATCCATTCTTTACAGAACACTTATTGGCATATCCTTTTTTGAGCAAGCACTAGTTCCTAGGCGGCTCTTTTTCAAAAGCATTCAATTTACCATTTCAAATTATTTATTTCTTTTTAGGAAAAATATATAACATTTATAATTCCACCAAGAAATGAAGCATAGTAACACTGTCAGTATTTTTATTAACAATATTGTAGATATATCTTTTAGTTGAGTAGGGTTACTGTGGCCATACAGATGTATGAGATAATGAACAGTGGTCATAGAAATGAAATGCCTAGAGAGCCTATTTCCATATTGTCTCATAGGAGGGCTATATGGGGCTACAAATTATCCTTAGACTTAATTGGTTGGTTCATCTGTCCCAGTTTTTTCTTTTGGTTTCCATGGCACAATTTCCCCTCATTACCCAATTAAATATGTTATGAGAACAAGGCCAGAGATATTTTCTCTTCCTAAGGAACTCATTTCCTGTGGATGAATGGGAGTTGTCTTCTGAACAATGGGGTAAGACATAGGTTTGATATTTAATTTATATTTATATTTCTGGAGATAAGTACCGTATGAATTTTACACATGATGTTCCCAAAAACTTTCCCTGACTAATTGTAGCTGAATAACATACATGTTCAAGAGTTCAGAAAACACAACACACACACACACATATACAAGAAAAGAATACCTCCGCAAATAAATAATAGGTATATTTACAATGTTACATAATTATTATTTGTAGTAATGCTACTGTGGGCTCAATAGCATCTGTAACTGGAAAGCTGCAGCAGACTTGGGAAATTACTCTGTTGTAAACTGACAAGGAAGCAACATATAGCACTTGACCACAAAGAATCTGATTAGTGTCAGGGATCTATAACTGGAAGAAGCCAGAAGCAGAAAAACACGGTATTTTCAGCGGCTGAAGTAAATAGAGGTAAAAAGCTCACGGGGCAAGTTAGGGGGCTACTTGGCAGGCTGCATGGAGCCGATGAGGAAATCAGAGCTGGTGACATGCAGAAGTAACAGGGTTCACCCCAAAAAGTAGAGAAGGAAGATAGGAAAGCTAGGAAGGAAAATTACATGAGTTAATAAAGTTATTAAAAGCCATGGAGTCATAGTTGCAAGTTGCATGCAGAAACACATAAGAAAAAGGGACATGAGCAGAAGACACTGTCAGTAAGGGATATAAAAAGAAAAGGGGATGATAAGCCTGCAGTGGGCAACCAAGAGAAAAAGAGGATAAGGGAACAATTCCTTCAAGGGGGAGAGGCACACACATACAGAGTCTGCTTTTGTCTAAAAGATAAAAAGGAGAGAACACGCAACTTTTTTTTCCTGCAGCAGTGGCTCTGATGGTACTCCACTCCTTGCAGCTACCATCAAAGCAAGCACCTTCAGGGTTACACAGGGGGGATTCATTTCCACTGAGTTCCAGGACTCTTAGTGTTTCAGGTTATTTTTGTCCCGAACACCAGTGCTGTGTTTGCCTATCATTATAGGTTTACTAATGCAAACAGTAAAATAACACTGTTCTTCACTGTTTATAATTGGAAGTTAATATCTTTCTTAGTGGATGCCCAACAAGGTGTGTGTGTGTGGGGCGGGATAGACACCCTGCACCACCCTTCAGGGAAAAGTTGACAACAAGTTTGTTTAAAGAAACTGATTGCTCAAGGAAAATGTTGGAAGATCACCTTCAGATTAAAGAAACCTTTTGGATTATAATAGAAGCTAAGCATGCCAAATGGCAAATTAGTAGAAGTTCATTCAAAAAGCTCAATGAACATAAAAAGACTTGGTTCCAATCTCAGCTCTTTAGGAAGAAAATTCTGTAAATGGGACACTGATGTCTTTTGGATTGTGGCAGAAGTATAACTCCTTAAGATATCCTTCACACACACCACCAAGTCTCAAGCTGCACAGAGCTTTACTTTCTGATACAAGCATCTTAAGCTACCCATTGGCATTCCTTCAAAATGTGCAATTTATACTAAGTAGTTCTCTTTCATTACTAGCCTTTGCATTTCATTCTAGAGTCTCCAGATGGGTTTTTTGACCAAAAAACTCAAGTTGGCAATTGTAACTGCATGATTGAAGCCCAGCCCCATTTTTATATGCATTGTTAATCTTCCTTGCAGACCTCTGTCCAGGGGTGGGATTCAAAGTTTTTAACAACCGGTTCTGTGGGCGTAGCTTAGGTGGTGGGTGTGACTGGGTGGACATGGCTTGGTGGTCATGTTATTGGCTGGGTGTGGCCAACTCAATATCACTCACATCAAGGCACGCATCTCCTTGCTTGGCCTCTCATGACTGTGGGGATGCTGCAACAGTCACAAGTGTGAAAAATGGTCATAAGTCACTTTTTTCAGTGCCATTGTAACTTTGAATGGTCACTCCACACAAGCAAAGTACCAGCAAAGGAGGGGAAAAAAACTCCAGAGAAGTTCCTGAGACAGGAAGTCTAGTCCTGCCAAGAATGTAATAAGGGTTAATGGAGAGGCAGTTTCTGTAAGCAACACCAGAATGTTTCCTTCCTGTCTTCCTTACAGGGTTAGGCCAGTAATTTCTTCGAACAACCAGTTCTCCAAACTGGTTAGAATGTTAACAACCGGTTCTAGCGAATAGGTGCGAACTGGTAGAACCCCAACCCTGTCTCTGTCTGTGGGCCAGCCAGAGCCAGAACTTCTAGTAAGAGAGGCTATTTGAACTTTCACGGATAATTATGGATTTCATAAAACTTCCAGACTACAAAAGTGCTCTGTTATCATCAGGGGCGGGCTTCAAATTTATTAGTAAAGGACTCTTTGCCCTAATGACTCTGGGTGGGCATGACTGGGTGGTCATGTGCCTGGGTGGGTGTGACCAATTTGATGTTGCTTCTTTGTCCTAATTTGCTGAGAAAAAGATATATACCAAAAAGTTGTTTATTATTTCGTGCATTTAATACTTAAATAAAAGACTAGGTGAAACCAGGCTTAATACCAGTGACTATGAAAGGGATCTTGGATTCTTGGAGTTTCTGGTGAGTTACATGATTCTTATTATTTGGGAATAAATCCCCTTGGAGGCTTATGGTTATGCTATCTGATTTTCTCAATGGCTCTTCCTAGCAAGCACTGAGTGGATTGTTTATCTAGCTGGCAACACTTTTACAAGGTGTGAAATGCTCTTGGCTAAATGTCCGGAAGTTCAATTAAGCTATTAAGAGCTTTCCCATGCTGTTTATCTTAGGGGCTCTCCAAGAGTCCCTTAGAGTTATTAGGGGCTCTCCAAGTCCTGCAGAATCTTAGCTAGGGGCTCTTCTGAGCCTCTACAAACCCCCAGCAGCCCCCCTGATTATCATCCAGAACAGGCACCCTTGCCCGCATTCTCACAAAAGAGACTTATGTCATCATAATACTTCTATTTTGTTAGCAAAGAGCCTCAGTTTATCAGTCCACATTCACCACTGCATCATTGATCCAGAAACTATATACCCTGTTTCTCCAACAATACGGCCTCCCCCAATAGGAAGTCCCAGCATGTTTTATTGGCAAGAAATGAAATTAAGCCCCCCCCTGAAATTAAGGCCTATATTAAAACATGTGAAATGGGGGCGAATGGTGGGGGGGGCTTGCCATTAGGAAGTACTTTTGTTGCACACCCGGATATGGTGCTGCCTGCATTGACCCTGATACGAAGTGCCCCATCAATGCTGAGGTCAATATCCAAGCCGTCGCCGCCCGCCCGCCCAAAGATGCAAGGGGGGGAATTAAGTCACCCCCAAAAAGACAGCCTAGCCATTTTTTCAGGGCTCAAAAAAAAATAAGACCTGGCCTTATTATATGAGAAACACGGTAGCATCTCCTGATTCATGTGATACACAGAAGAGTCAGTATTGCCTGGATGACTTCCTGGAGTTTTCTTGGCAAGATATCAAAAATGCCATTGCCTGCTTCCTTTGAATGAGAGAGAGTGGCTGGTCCAAGGTCACATAGTTGGCTTTTTGCCTATGGTAGGATTCATGGTATCCTGGTTTCTAGCCTGGTGCTTTAACCACTGCACCAAATTAGTTCTCTAGTGATGATACTTTTCCTCCAAATCTCTACTCATAAAACTGGGATTTCTGGATTTCCTTCTATAATTTGAACATTGTGCTCTAACTTACAAAGCTTGATTCCTTCTTTTCTTCCATTTTATTAGGATAATTTAACAAATGGAAAACCAGCTTGACTTTATCATCGTGCAGTTCAATTATTGGCTTAGGATGATGGAAATCTATTAAGTCACCACTGGATTCTTTTTTGACATCATAACACTACTCTGATAATTTTTAAGGTAAATTAAACTTTTGTCAAGCCTGAATTTAATTTGGTGGTGGAATCATATGAATTCAGTTTAACACATTTGAGGAAGGGAGGGGGAGAAACCTGAGGTAGTTGAAGCTCCAGCCAAAGCAGCGTAACTATTGAGTCAGCTGCATTCCAAAGGCTGCTCAGCCAGAGAGAGGAGGAGTGCAGTTGCTGTGAAACTATATTATATCCTGGTTGGACAGTATGACTAAATGTTTTGGAAAAATAGGAACTTTCTTTTTATATTGACATGGAAACCTGGGAAACTTTCAGTATTGGCTTCCATCAGTTTGTGCCAAGATGTACAATTAAAATAAATAGTTCTTGGAGGAATGGAAATGCCTCTGAGTTCATTTTGTAATGGTTGTATTACCTGAAACCTGACAACTTTCATGTTTCAATGTCCCATTATAGTCTTTAGCAGAGTATCTAAAGGCCGTGTCACACTGCCCAACGGATGCAAAAAGGACACAATGGAAGAGAAAAATGTTACATCCGTTGTCACACCCACATCAGCTTTTATCTCGCGCTCAAAAAGGGCGAAAATTTGCATAATTGGAGCGGAGTAACCATGCGGGGAGGACGCAGGGCAGATAGCAAAGCGGATGCGGAACGGAAGCCAGCGGATGAAGAGCGGATTGCGCATCGCTAGGCTTCTGGGGCCTCAGAAAGCGGACGCGGAACGGAAAACAACGGATGGCAGAATGGATGCACAGCGGTGAAGCGGATGCACAGCGGAAGCCTAGCGGATGCACAGCGGAAGCGAGAACGGATTCTCGTGTTAATTGGCGAATGCGGGGGTGATGCATTGCGCAAGCCCTGCGGATACACAGGGAAGCAGCTTGCAGTGGCCAGCATTTGGAGGAAAGACCTGCTGCTGTACCTCGAGTTCTTGCCTCGCATGTCTGCCTGCAAGCCTTGCTGCAGCCTGCCTCCG
This sequence comes from Laticauda laticaudata, assembly GCA_004320025.1. NCBI lineage: Eukaryota > Metazoa > Chordata > Lepidosauria > Squamata > Elapidae > Laticauda > Laticauda laticaudata. Next base: position 17,975 of record BHFT01036311.1, on the reverse strand, counting down.
AGCCTGCCTCCCAGCTGCCCTTCCCAGCTCGCTGGGCAGCCTCCCTGCCACGCCTTGCTGGCAGCCTGCCTTCCACCTCCTTCCAGCCTTGCTGGCAGCCTGCCTTCACAGCTCCCTTCAGTCTTGCTGGCAGCCTGCTTTCCAGCCTCCCTTCCACCTTGCTGCAGACTGCTCTTCAGCCCCTGCCAGCCTTGCTGCCAGCCTGCCTTCCAGCCTCCCTGCCACCAGTCTGTCTGCCAGCCTTGGTGCCTGCCTCCTGCCAGGCTTCCTGCCAGCCTTGGTGCCAGACTTCCTGCACCTTGTGTGCCTGCCAGCCTTCCTGCAAGCCTTCCTGCCAGCCACAACCCACAACCAAATGGGGAAGAAGCAAAGGCCTCAGCAACCTGCCGCCTCCCTGGCAAGAGGGACGGGGCCACCCTCCATGTCCGCTTGACTCATCTTCTGCTGGAGCTTCTGCTGCTTGGGCTCGCTCTTCTGTTGCTGGAGCTTCTGCTGTAGCTCTCCCTGGCGGTGGTGCGTCTGCTGCTGCGTACTCTGCTGAAGCTGCTCTTGGCGGTGGTGCTTCTGCTGCTGCGTACTCTGCTGAAGCATGCTCCTGGTCCTGCTGTCTGCCTGCTGCTCCTGCTCATTCTGCTCGTGCTCCTGGTCTTGCTGACGCCGCTGCAGGTGCTTACTCTGCTGCGTGCTGATCCTGGTCTTGCTGCTCTGCTGCTGCTGCTGCGCTGCTGCTGATTCTGTGCTGCTGCTGCTGATGATGATCCTGCTGGGTGATGCTGCTGCTGCTGCTGCTGCTGTTGGTGTGGAGGAGCAGTCCCTACAACTGGAAGCCCCTCTGATGAGGGCCCATCTGGTCCTGCCAAAGGGAGGAAGAGGCGTATGCAACAACAGAGAGGAGCAGTACTATTGAGGAAGCGCACGAGGATGAGGTGCTGGAGTGGCTGAGAAGAACGACTATCTGTGGCGGAAGGGACACCGGCTGTACAGGGACACCCAAAAAGGAAGCAGGCTCTTGGAGAGAGAGGGCGGAGAGTCCTGGGCTACACATCGGATGTGCTCCTCGGCTGGTGACAGCACATGCACACTGGTACGGGAGAGCTGCACTCAAAAAATTGGCCAGGCCACGGTTAATGCTGACAGAGCAGGAGAGACTATGTCATGGCCAAGGCAGGGCTTCTGGAGGGTGAGGTCCACCACCGAGGAAGCACAGGAGCCACAAATCTCTACCCTCTCTCTCCGGCAGCCTGCTGGGATCAGTCCTCTGACGGCCGAGAGTCAGTCCCTGTCTCCTGCAGGTATCTGTGGAGCGTGCCCCGGCGGAGAACCCCGGGCAGGTGTGGAAAGTGTGGTGGAGAGCGAGGAGGACTCCCTGGTGTGGTGGAGGAAAGGAGACATGAGTCCACCACTGCCGAAGCCGCATCCACCACACTCCGCCTCCACAGTAAGGCAGAGAGCCAGGATGCAGGAGGGGCAGAGCCACAAGGTCCTGGTGGAGATCAGGACACCATCCGCACCAGCATAGGTTCCTCTCTCTAGCTGGTCCCATCGAATCCCCTCTCCAACCGCAAGCCCTTCCTCAATTATGTCAACCAGACCCTCAAGAAGATGGCGGATCCCAGTACAGGTGGTGAAAGGAAGAGGTCACCACGCTGCCTTAACAACCCTCCAACCCAGAGGAACCTGCTCCCACCCAGTCCAGGTTCTGCTCCTCCAACCTGGTATGTCCTCCTATCCCAAGCTTCCACAGCCCCTCACCTACCAGCTACAGCTACCCGGACGTCCAGCAGCACAGACAGGCACCTTTCCAAATGCAGGCACAGAGTCATGGCACACCGTTTTACCACCGTTCCAATGATGCACCGATGCCACCACGACAATATCCAACCCACTGACAGCGATGCCAGCCATGCCAATGATGGCCACCATGCCAGTCCTCACCCTGCTGCAGACCAGGCAGCCCACTACACTGCTCCTTCCTCATCCACAACCAAGCCCGGCCTCAGTACATCTGTCCTCAGTACTGGGCTGACACCCCATGGCATGGAGGAAGGACCTCCAGCATCATGGGGCTGAGCCATCTGTCCGACACCTTCCTCACACACATCCCCTGTTGTCCTCTCGGGGCCAGGCACTCCACAACACCTCAGACCAGCACTGCAGGCAGCACCCACCTCCACAGACCTCACCCTAACACCTTAGACTGGGCACACACCTCCGAGTGACCAAGAGGAGTGCCAGAGACTGGTTGCCTGGATATATGGTGGACTTTAATTTGGACACTTGACTTGGGTCATGTTTATTTTACAGCTTGTTATTAATAAAGTTTATCTTTGTTTCATCACACACTTGCTTCATATATTTTTTTCTATAAAGTCTGGGTGGAAACTTTTAGAAATGGTTTAGCCTTTGCATGCTGTGGGATGGGTTAAGATAGCAGTGGGATGGGCAGTTGATACCTGTTGGATGGGTTAAGAATAGCTGTGGATGGGAAGGGATACCTTTGGGATGGGTTAAGATAGCTGTGGGATGGGCAGGGAAACCTTTGGGATGGGTTAAGATAGCTGTGGGATGGGAAGGGATACCTGTGGGATGGGCAGGGATACCTGTGGGATGGGTTAAGAATAGCGTGGGGATGGAAGGGATACCTTTGGGATGGGTTAAGATAGCTGGCGGATGGGCAGGGATACCTGTGGGATGGGTTAAGATACCTGTGGGATGGGAAGGGATACTGTGGGATGGGTTAGATAGCTGTGGGATGGGTTAAGATAGCTGTGGATGGGCAGGGATACCTGTGGGATGGGAAGGTATACTGTGGATGGGAAGGGATACCTGTGGGATGGGAAGGGATTAGCTGTGGATGGGAAGGATACCTTTGGGATGGGAGAATAGTGGTGGATGGAAGATAGCTGTGGATGGGAAGGGATACCTTTGGGATGGGTTAAGATAGCTGTGGGAGTGGGAAGGGATACCTGTGGGTGGGAAAGGATACTGTGGATGGCAGGGATACCTATGGGATGGTAATAGTTGTGGGATAGAAAAACCCAGTGCAACATAGTGGGACTGTATGGTCCACCCTCCAGGTGCCACCCCTATGGCCCTTCATTATCAATTACAATGTAAGCATTGATCCACACATGTCAACATAAACACAAATCTTTAATTAATGCCTGTTCATTGTAGGTCAAACCCACATACATGGGCCAAATCTCATCAGTGTGATGATACAGGCTGAAGGAACCATCCATTATTAAGCATCTCACATCCTGTCTTGCCACTCACTGCTCCAGCTGGAGTTGCACCAGTGTTTCAGGAGGTTGCGCTGCTCTTCGCCTCACGTGAGGCTCTGTTGGGCCCTTGCACATCCTCACTGTCAATCAGGTTTGCCCTTGCCTCCATTCCCCAGCTCCATGTCCCATTCCTTGCTGGAGGTTCACAAGCCTGTTCTGCAAGACTGGGTAGCGGGTGGCATGAGATTGTGCAGGATGCAGCAAGCTTCCACGATCCTCCTCATGGTCTTCTGGCTCATGCTGCATTTGGTGAGAAGTACCTGGAACCTGTTGGCCAGGATGCCATAGGCATTCTCCACCACCCGTCTTGCCGCTGGACAGCCTGTAGTTGAAGATCCTCTCTTCACGGGTGAGGTATTTGGAGGTGTAGGGCTTCATGAAGTAGGTTGCGAGGGAGAAGGCGTCATCCCCCCGATGAAGTAGGGCACATCTTGCGTGTCGTTGGGCAACGGGTCTGGATCTGGAAGCCACCATGAGGTTGCTTTCCAGCCCCTCTTGAGGTGACTGCGTTGTATACCTGGGCATCTGAAGATGAGCCGTTGCTGAAGCATCGATGTACATGAACTTTTAGTCAGCATCGACCATGGCGAAGAGGATGATGCTGAAGAAGCCTTGTAGTTTTGATAAGTGACCCTAACTGTGGCTGATCTTTGCAGCCACGTGCTGGCCATCTATGGCTCCAACGTGTGTGGGGAAGTTCCATCTTTGATACCACTGCTCTGCAACCTTTCTTCATCCTTCTTCAGTGGAGGGGCATTGGAGGGCTCCTCCTTGTATTCTTCGATGATGGCCTGCACCACTCTTCTGACAACAAGCTGATGGTGCTGGGTGCACCCTCCAGCCGAATGCATGCTCCTGTAGGGTGTCCCTGAGGCCAGGTGGGCGCAAAATGAGTGCCACCTTTGAGCCCAGGTTCCAGGCTGGGCGGGAAGTTGGTGTTTGTCTTGGTCAACCTGGGTGTCAGGCGCTGCACAAGTTCATCAAACATGGCTGGAGGCATCCTCATGAAGTTCTGGAATGCCCGAGTGTCTTTCGCTCCTGAGCTCACCTTCAGCTTGTCGTAAAGTACGTACTGTGCTCTTCTGGCAAACCATCTTCGGAGCAGACTTTTTTTGGTGTCCTCCTTTTCTTCCCGTAGTACTGTTCACAGAGACTGTAGATGGTTTCGCAGTGTTGCGAAGGATGGTGGCTGCCGAAAGGATTTTGTCGCAATCCGACGGTGGACTGACTGGATGCTGTGGAAAGAGGAAGAAGCAGATGAAGGCTGCAGAGGTCTGCACAGCTGGGCTGCTGGTCTGAAAGTGAGATGCAGATGAGTTGCTCCCCTCTTTTTATAGGCAGTATAGGTGTCCTCTGCATCCTCTAGGCATCCTCTAGCTCCTTAGGCATCCTCTAGGCATCCTGTAGACATCCTTAATATCCGAATAGGTCCCCTCTGCGGATGCTTTTTCTGTTTTAAACGCTTTGTTTCCATGCTGCATCCATTCTGCATCCGTTCTGCATCGTTCCGCTTCCTCCTGCGTTCGGGTGGATGGAGTGCGCGGATGCGCGCGGATGCCTAGCGGATATAGTGGATGCGTAACGGATGCATTACGGATGCAGATACGGATGCGTAACGGATGCAGAACGGAAACTGGATACATTTTCCGCGCAAAAGTTTTAGCAGCCCAAGACTTTTGGAGCGGATGAAACGTTAATAAATGGAATGCTGGACGGATAGAGAGGAAGCAAAACGGAGGCAGTGAGTACATCGCGTTTTCCAACGGATGGCAAGCTTTTTTGTCCGTTTTTAACATCCTCTTTGCATCCGTTGGTGCAATGTGACATGGGCTTAAAGAAGTATTAGGCATTTCACATTGCAACATAAATGTTACATAAATGTCTAGTTTCTTTTGCAGGGTCTATATGAATCAAATTCAAATCTATCCAACAAAATCAAAGGCATCATTGTTTTTTAAATAAAAGTGCCCTACCACCACAAACCTTTTCTTTTCAATTCTGAAGACAAAACCATTTTCAACCCAAAGCTGTTTTGCTTAATATGAGAGGATTTCATCTTAGTTCTTTCGATGCAGAAAAGCTGCTTTAATGGACATTGTAATTTTACTGCATTTCTTGAAACAGTATAAAGGCTCACATATAATTTGAGATGTTCTTCTTTTCTCTAAATGGTTGTATTAGAGTACATTGCTGTTGGTTCATTAAATATATTTATCTGGTAAATTTAGCAATTTCTTTCTTTGCTTTTGCTAGTGTGTGCATAAAATGTAAACAACAGTTTTCCTACTTACTGCTCTTCAACTGTATTGTTGGACAGAACTTCAGGAAATAGGTATGAAGACTATCAAGATTTGCTGATATGTTGATATGTTTAACAGGGCACTTACCAGCACAAATAAACAATTTTATCTATTTTATTAGAACTATACTAATTAAAAATATCCAAAAATGTATATGTACCTTGTATATCCATATACTACACATACCCCTAATTTGAGCAAAAGTACATTCAATTGCAAAATAAGCTATGGATAAGAGATAACAGTTTTGCATAGAATAATATGAGAATGTCAGGGCTGAAACTGTCCTTTGGCTGAATCATGATCAGAAGGTACCAAAAGTGGCTAGTAATTTCCTTACCATTAGGAAGAAATCCCACATGTGACAGAGGCATAATGAAGGCTGAAAGCCTAAACTATACCTTTCTGTCTTATCAGAAAGCCCCTGAAAGCATCAGTTAATCAAAGTCATGATGGACAGTGTGTACTAATATCTGCAGGTCAATCTGATAATGACTGCAGTATATGGAAAATTGCAATGAGGGCCATAAGAGGAATAACTGATAAAAAGCACAAATTAATATATTGAATTAAACTAAATTTACAAGTAATAGGTATTTTGTGTCTAAAACTAAGAGAAAGGGGAAGGTGCGATGGATTGAGTTAAAGGTAATCCAGATATATGAAAGGGAATAGATGAATGCATGCATGAAATTAAAGGTATAGATTATTTATTTATTTAGCAAAAATTTACATGCTCACCCACTTCTCTGAATGTGAGTCTGGGCAGCACACCATAACTAATAAATCAATATCACAACCATTAAAACACTTTAAATATTTTATTATGAATAAAAGGTTAACATTACATCAGAAAGTATGAAGTATGAAGTTCAGGTACATTTGAAATTGAAAATCCATAGGTTCAGAAAAATTGTATATTATACTCCAGGGAATGCTCATGAGAAGTATAGTGACTCTTCAGAAAATTGTCTGATTTCTTTTGAATTTGTGGCTGAAGCATAAGTCTACCCATATGTGCAATATACATAGCAAAATAAAACAGATTTGCATAAAATCACTGTTAATTTGATAGTTATGATGAAAAATAGAAAATGTTAGTGAAGGTTCCAAAGATCCAAAGGTTTGGAATTTGAGATAGGCTATTTTTTTCATGTCATTATGGATATTGGATATTGGATTTTGGGAAAAACTAGAAAAATTTATCTATCTACCTATCTATCTACATACATATACATGTATATATCTATCATTTAATGGATAGATAGATAGATTTCCTAGCAGTCTGTAAACATTGCTCAAAAGAATAAAAAGAATTATATTGCAGAATGACACAGAAGTTTATGGAGGTCAGAAAGGATTCTTGGATGAATGAAGAAGTGGAAAAGTCTGTAGTAATTTGAGTGCCCTTTTTATGGTGATGTGGACCCTTTTGGAGAAGAATAAAATAGAACAGTCATCAACAAACCGCTGTGAGTTGATTCAGATAAAATCACTTGAATCCACCAGACAAACAAAGGGTAAGGAATTGTTGTGAGTTATGTCTAAGATTTATATGGAAAGAGCTTGAACCTATTAGTTCTGAGGAAATGGACAGTCCTTAGTGAGATGAGTTCTGCCATCTCATCCTTGCACCATCTGTGCACAAATTGTGCTATCAAGATGTGATGCTCTCTGAGCTTGGTGGTTTGCTTACAGATGTTTCATTACCAAAACTGTTATATGACTAGATAGCATCACCAGATGATTAATGGTGTTAGCCAGTTGGGTAATGAAACATCTGCAAGCAAACTACCAGCTAAGGGCATTAAGGACTCGACATATGTCTCTATGCTCACTACAAGAAGGTGAGATGCTGATATTCTTGAAAAGGGCCTTAGTATGATCTTTCTTTATGGGAACAGCCTTTGACCCAACTATCTATTTAGGTTGTTTCTAATCTTCCTTTTTTAGGGAAGGTTAGGGAATTCTAAAAGGGATGGTCCAGACTCAGACTTGGCTAGAAACCATTCTAACTGATGGTGAGTAGATGAGGGGTTTAAATTTGAATAGAATTTATTTATTTAATTAAATTTGTTTGCCTAATCTCGCCTAATAGTTCTGTTTGATCTCTCTGTGGCTGTTGTGGTTAGCTGGCAGCAGGTGCAGATGGCTGAGGAGAGGAAGGACTCAGATGAGGAGCCAGGACCATTAGGGAATGGACTGCTACCTTCAGAGATTGTGGGGACTGGCAGCAATGATGAGGAGGTTCCCAAGGAGCCTGTGCCAAGTGCATATGCATGCAGGATTGCTCGCAGGAAAGAGCAGCTACAACAGCACACGTGACTTGGGACTAAGGCTGCAAGGTAATGGCCCCTCCTTCAAGAAGATAAAAGACAGCTATGCAGTGAATGTTCTTTACAGGAAGCAAAGACATTTTGAAACTCAGCTTTGTGGACATTACAGTTGGTATTTGAAGATTCTTGTATTGTAAACTATTTCTTATCTTTTGTCTTTTGGCAGCCTTGCAAAAACTTAGCAAGGCTCTTTCTTGTCGGAGCAAATTAGTTAGAAGCAGCCTTTTATCTGTGTAGAAACGGAATTCATAGATGAAACATTAAAATATTGTGCTGCTGCCTTTGTCTTGTGCTTGCTCTCTTGGAACCAGGTTTGGGTCAGAACATAAAAAGCATCTGGCATAAAAAGTATCTAATAAACAAGGCAAAGGGGGAAAATTGCCTTTAGCTGGATTGTGATTTGATGTAATCTAAACAGAGTTAAAATTCCAAGCTTAATTTACAAATGGAGAGTGGAAAAGGTTTTGGAAAGAATGACATTGCTCCCATGCACTAATAACAGGTAGGTGTTGATTGCAAGGTCTATGTGCTTTCACTCTTGTGCCAGCGTGTTGTCACTCACAGGGATAAAGGAATTTCTCGTATTTTCAGTTTTACATTTTCTCATTCTGTACAACATTACATTTTAAAAACCACCAGTTTTAATACTTTTCTTAACACATATTTAATAATACATTTTCATATTCTTTTTTCTGATATAATTGGTAATGTAACATAATCATTAATATAGTATAATGTCATATACCACTTTTGTGTGCATATTTGGATTAAAACCATATTTTAAAAATTGGAGTCTTCTTTCTGGTTTCCATATCAGAAGGAAATAGCTCAAATGTGTGATTTCTCCCTCATCCCCAATTACTAATCTTGCCCCTCTTTTTTTCTGGAAATTGGGTATAAGGAACATCATACATACTTGGGCTCATATGGAATCACAACAGGAATACATCTGAAAAGATAAGCATAGGTTGAAAGGAACACAGTCTAACAGGATAATACCTGATATGCTTAGTCAGAAAAAAGGTAGCCCAACTAGGTAGCAGCATCAAAAACAACCTTACCTAATCTTGAGATACTGACCAGGCTTAATCAGTTTGCTCTTGGATGAGAAATTGTTAAGAAATCCCATAGCCATAAGATTAATTAATTTAAAAAAAAAAACCCAGAGGAAAGCAACAATTTCCACATTTTTGCCAACAAAACTATGTAGAAGTGTTTGTCAAGTCATCTGGAGTTGAGCTCGACTCAAAGAAGACTTTGTCTGTAAGTTTCCAGGATATTTCTTCCAGTTCTCCTTTCCAATTCATCTGTCAATAAGTATCTGTTCTTAGGGAATGTTCAAGTCATGACTTTTCATTTAGTTCAAATGCAGGATCAGACAGCATGACACAATTTATGCAAAACATAACAATTATTAAACCCTTATAAATGGGGAAAAAAAGATTTATATTAACACATTGCCTTAAATGTACCTCAAAGTAGTTTAAGTTAATCTTACTTTCCTTCTCCTGTTCCAGATATAGTATGACCTACAATCAATTCTTTAAGAAATGTATTTCAATATCGTAAGTGTATGAGTGAGTTAAAGTGAAACAGATTAACCTATTTCAGAATAGAGGGGAAGGAAATAATTCCTTCTCCATCTCCTCTATCACATCCTCTTCCTCTATCAGTGGACCACTGATGGAGCAGAAGAGCTTAACAATTTGATTTTAGAGAAGTGGCAGGAGATTGCACCATGGTTACAATGTAAGAAGTCATGGTGCAAACTATGTTTTAAACTATGTTTTAAAGACAAAATATGCCCTAGAATGTCTCATATTTAGTGTGTTTGTTAGCTCTAAAAGTTGTTTTGCTCAGAAAATATGCCTCTACCTCTTCTTTTTGCTATTTAAGAACCACAAAACTTCTTTCGCTAAATGTCATTTTGCTTCAGCAAATGTTTTTAGACATATAATTTTTTCTGACTACCTCCTAACCACTAACACAAAAGAGCAACAAAAAAGATGTTGCTATGATATCATATCCCTTTGATGTTGCCTTCATCTCTTTCCCAGTGCATGAATGAGACAGCCTTAAATTATCCTTATTATTCTGGAGTTAAACTAACATAAGTAGGATACTGATTAATAACAGGTGAAGCAATTTTCATTGTAATATAGCTTTCTGCAAACTCAGAGAGAGAGGGGGGGGAGGGAGGGAGAGAAGAGATGATAGAGACGAGAGATCATTGTCGGCAGAATTTATCTGTCGATCATCACGGGTTCTGTATTGTGTTCGTCTGTGGACCAAAAAAAAGCCACAAGCAGACAGAAGCAGCAAAGAAACACCAACAAGCAAGAACACAGCAAACTCCCATAGACCACAAACACAGACTAAGAGCTCCCAACGCAACCAACCAGGATGAAGAAAAAAACCACCTGGCACAACAATAGGCCAGCCCGCCATCCAAACTGAACAGCATATGTAAGTACTATGAAAACTGAAAGAAATAAAATGGATCTATAGGTTATTACGGGTTTTCTCAAGCGCAGTAATTGGAAGTATCAAAAGGGAGTGCTGTTTGTGCCTCAGGTGTTTTGCCTTAGGCTTGTTGTGTGGAGATCTTTTTATTTGAGAGTGCAGGTTCGCAATGATTGACAGTCTGGTGGAATCATCTCTTCTTATTCATGCTTTCAGATCTTTTTTCAATCTGTATGGCTTCTCTGATGACTCTCTGGAGATAGGCGTGGGGTTGTTCTATAGTGGCTAGGGTTTTGGTGACATTGAAGTTGATGCTATGACCTGTGGCTTTTCATGTGTTGGACTAGTGGAAGGAGGTGTGTTCCAGCTTTTTTTACTGGCAATTTTTGTGTTCATCCAGGTATTTTTATTCTTGTAATTGGTCTGTCCAATGTAATGTGGGCCAGTACAATGATGCACAGGGAACTTCGTATATGCCTTGGTTCTCTCCAGGTCGAATTTTGGTCACGTTTGTGTGTTTCTTAAGAGAAGATAGATATATTAGTATGTGGTCTGTTTTTGGAAGGCAGCCGTCTTGATGTGAGATGCGTGTGTAGATATCTTCAAGATGCTTGTTGTCTGTAGCTATCTTTGATGGTAGGCAGTATACAGCTTGTTTCCACTAGGTCTGTTTTGGTCTTCTAGGTTCTTGTTATGTTGCTTGGTGTGTTTTTGTTGTGATGCAAAGCCTGGTGATTTTTGTGTTGTTGTGGAGTTGGCTGTCAAATACTTTAGTCAGGCGTGAGTTAGTCTTCAGGGTCTTGTTAATATGTGTTCTTGTCACTGCCAAGACATCGATTATGGGTCTCTCGCGTGAATTAGTTTTGGCCAAGGTGTATAAGATTTATAGATAGATAGGGTTGGTGTGAGGTCGGGCATATGGCGCGTCGTTGAGGGACGGTAACGGCCGCTTGGTGTGTTGTTTGCTTCTGGTATAAAAGATCGTAAGGGAGGTAGGGAGTTGCTCAGCATGAGACCGGTGTAGGCCATGCTGTGTTTCAAGTGCTTATTGTGTGTGTTAATTGTTGTAGATATAGTACATCTAGGAAATGGTAGTTTTTTTGTTTTATTTTTGTTTCCATGGTGAACTTGATTTGGGGTGTGTTGCTGTTCTACGCGCTGTGTTTAGGGAAATTGTTTAGGTTTTTTGCTTTTTCCATGGGGCGCAAATCACACATTGTGTCATCGATGTATCTTTAGGCCACACCGTTTGGGTTTTGTGGGTGGCATTACGCAGGGCTCTGGATATCGAATTCTCCATGAAACAGGTTTGCAAATTGACGGGTTGACAGTGGTGATCCATAGGGGCTCCTTCATTTGGCTTGTATCTTTGTCCTTTGTATATGAAATATGTTTTGGTTAAGGCCAGTGTTCGTTTAGTTCATATGAAGGTGTTTTACTGGTTTGGTATTTATTTTTGATGATTTCAAGAGTTTTTCTTTTATCGGGACTTGAGTGAATAGTGAAACTACCTTACGCCGACCTTACAAGCAGATTGCTTTTGTTTCCGAACGTGTAGATCTTTGATCAATTTCTAAGAAAGGTGGTATGAGTTTTGTACATATGAAAGCTGGCGGTTTCAGCATGGGGCTGTAGTTGTTTTGCTAAGTGTTTAGGCTAGGTTTTGTAATGCTCCTTTGAGCTGAGTATGGGTCTGAGAGGTTGCGCTTCTTTGTGTATTTTTTGGGAGGCCATATAATTTGGGGCTAATCTAGAAGATTTTCTCTTGGTGATGATCGTGCTGTTGGATTTCTTTGTTTAATGTGGATGGTTTATAATTTTCTTCTTGGTTAATTTTCCAAATATGTGGTTGGGTCTGTGTTGTCCTTTCTGTCCTTTCACGGCAAAGCCAAGCTGCACTGAAAGCCTCCACACAGGAACAGAGTGTGTGCAGCCCAATCAAAGCCAACAAAAATCAGACAAGAAGAAAACCAAGAACACCAATCAAACAAACTCCAAGTCGCAATAAACAACAGCCCAAGACTCACCCAACCAATCAGGATGAAGAAAAAAACCAATCTGGCACAACAATAGGCCTAGCCTCAAATTTAAAACAACGGACTGTGAGACTCTGACCCACATACAAAATCAGTAGCAGAAGCCTGAAATTGATGGCAGATGAGATTCTGCTGAAACATTTGCTAACAACCTTTAAAAGCCTACAATGACATGGTATAATACCCGAAGGAAGCTGAAACAGCATAATTTATGATATAATTATATAGTTATATATATATATATATATATATATATATATATATATATATATATATATTATATAATATATTACTATAAATATGATTACGGGTTAGGTGGTAGGAGGTAGGTAGGTAGGTAGTAGATAAGATAGATAGACGTAGATAGATAGATAGATAGTAATAGATAGATAGATAGACAGAATCATAGGAAGACCATAGAGATTGAAAAAAGGGGTGACGGAGCAATGAATACGAAGAGTATTGATTCAGCGAGGAGCTGTCATCATATTTGGAAAGTGACTCATGCAAGTATAAGAAAGATATCCACACCACTATAAAAAGTAAACAGCCGTGAGCAGCAAGACAGAACTGCATTGATGACTCAACTGCAAAAGCACCTATACGAAACTGAGCAAGCATAGACAGACTTTCCTCCCTCCACGGGATACGATGTATAGTAGCTCTGGATGCCGAGCGTCGTCCAGTTGATACCGTTCTTGTTAAGTTGTAGCTCATTGTATGTGTATAAGTTGTGCAACGCTTTGCAGCAGGAATCTCATCTGGCCGATCATCAGGAGCTTCTGGTATGGAACTCAAGTACAGGAGCGCGTATGAATGGCAGATGAGATTCATTGCGAACACACGTTGGCTACAACTTTAACAGAATGCTCAACATCGCACGCTCACTATATATTAACAGATGACTGACAAGTGACGTGGGATAATACCTGCGAAGGAAGCTAAACAGGCGATACAATGTATAGTAGCAAAGTGTATCGTCAGACGTCCCCCTTATTAAGCCACACGTGGAGAGAGCGAGAGATCACATCATAGGGAGCAATCAGTATAGATGAGGTTCATAATGACTATAGAATATATCTCATTAGTTCATTGAATAGTATTATGTATACTTTACGGTATTAGTAAGTAGAATATATTTAATAGCTATTTACGTAATCATTTTATGATTATTATAAAATATATATTTCGTTCGTGTGTGGTATCTTTTGCCCTCATATCCTCTGTTGTAGGCTGTGCTTTTAAAGTTGTGCAACGTTTCGGGCAGAATCTCATCTGGCCATCATCAGGCTTTGTATTGTGAATACTTGTATTGCAACTCACAGCACCGAACACAAATTACATGAAGCCTGATGATGGCAGATGAGAGTTCATGTCTGAAGACGTTGGGGAGCTCGTGGCAATATTGTATATCTTAAAGCAGTTTCGCATTTGTTGCTAGAACCAGTTGTTTAATATTGACTAAGCAGTTCGGAGACCAGTTGGCCATACCAGCCAATAACATGACCACCAAGCCACGTCCACCAACTAAGCCATGCCCAAAGAACAGGTTGTTAAAAAATTTGAATCCCACCCCTGCCTCAGAAGCTTCCTAGTAAAAAATGGCTTCCAAGGCTGACAATTTAACCATTCCACACAGAAATGTTCTATTTTCATTTACTTTTTAACCTCCATGTAGTGACTCATTTGGTACAAAAATGGACTTTTACAAAGAATAAGAATCATAACATGAATATGTTATGCTTCTTATTCTTTTAGTGTTGTTCCACAAAGGACTAAATGATCACACTCATTTGAAGGTTTTACTCATTTGGAGGCCTTTACTATAAATTATAGTCACTTTTAATCTGTCTTTGTCTCTCTCAAAGGCTCTAATTAAAGATGAGTAGTGAATTTGGCTGAGGTGATTCACTTAGAAGTAGGTGTTCTGAATTGCTTTTCAAAATACAGACTATTGCTTGGAAGGGATAATGGAATAATGGGAGTCTTCGGATGACTTATCTTTTGTTCAAGTTGTATGGTTATACATCACTAGTAAGTTTAATTGACCTGATTGACAGGAAGATGATATTCTGATGCATATTTTCTATTATCAATTTTTGCTGGAACAGATAATTGGAACATCATTTGTGTAACTTTTGTTGAACTTTCTAATCCTACATAGTTGGACAGCTGATTTAGTTAACTAGAATCTTACTGTTCAAGGTAGTTTTGTTTTGTTATAGATTGCTTGGAATTAAAAAGATCTTTTTAATTTTAGTCTTTTTGCATGACTATCACTTTACAAAATATTTTCTTGTCTCTGCTTTAATTCTAGAAGACTTTTGAAAAAAATATGGATGTCTTTCTGCAGTCCATAGGAGTTGGGCTTGATCTGTCAAAATATAATTGGAGCATTGGTTGTTAGACTGGCAAAACAAATTAGTTAATTAATTGATTGCTTCTCTCCCTCTCTCCATTATGTTATGTTTTAAATTCTCATAATTAAATGTTTATTACACAGCTTATTAGTCATTCTGCTGACTTTAGTCTGTCAGTGTAAGTTTAAAATGGGCTTTTTGCATTTATCCAAAAAAATTGGCAGAACTGGAATTTTTGATAATACCCATCAATCAGTGGTGGGATTCAATTCTTTTACGACCGGTTCTGTGGGTGTGGCTTAGTGGGCATGTCAAGGGAANTGTCAAGGGAAGGATACTGTAAAATCTCCAGTCAGAGGTGGTATTTGCCAGTTCTCTGAACTACTCAAAATTTCCGCTACCAGTTCTCCAGAACTGGTTAGAACCTGCTGAATACCACTTCTGCCATCAATGGCTTCATTCTTAAGAATGCTAGGAATTAAGCTGCTCAACATGTAATTAATAAAAATAAATAAATGTTCTTTAAAAATATTAAAATGGTATCAGCAGATTTGAAATTAAATTTGATTCATCAAACATTATATTTAGAGTGAATTGGGCTCCCAAAAGAATGGACTTGAAAGGATGGACATCAGATTTTATTTGTTGGAGGTGTAAAGTATTTGAAGGTTCATCAATCTATCTGTTGAGAACTTGTTAATTTTGGGGGAATGGTATTTTAAGATATATAAGTACATTTATGAATGTTAAAGGTGTCAAGGTGATGTTGAATTATATGTTAAATTATATGTTTATCATATAACAATGATTTACATCCCTTTATCACCAGATTTGTTTACTAAGGAAATTATGGTTAATACCCACACATTTAACCTCCTATATATAGACCCTGAAATATACCTGGAATGCTGACAAATTGGCTTCATGATCTCAATGCTATGCAATGAGGTGAACTCCCGTTACTTGTCCCATTACTTGTCCCAGCTCCTGCACCTAACAGTTTGAAAGGATGCCAATGCAAGTAGACTAATAGGTACCACATTGGTGGGAAGGAAACAGTGTTCTGTGTGCCTTTGTGCATAGTCATGTTGGCTTCATGACTCCAGGAGGGTCTTCAGACAATGCTGGCTCCATTGGATAAGAAACAGAGATAAACACTGCTTTCTAGAGTCAGAAATGACTGGACAGGGGGAACCTTTACTTTTACCTTTATTCCTATTTTATGATTCAGTTTGCCTCCATTTTTCTTTAAGTGAGATAGGCAGCATAGCTCACCTGAAGGGAGCAGCTAGATTTGGTCAAGGCTACATATAAATTGGGAGCCAATGCTCTAGAAAGGACATCAGGATTGCGCTGATTCCTTTTACACCTACCTGATTCTCTTTTATAGGAACTGTTGTGTATGGAAATTGGAAGACTCCAAATAGCTAAAACTGATTGACCGAAAAGGCCGCTCTTGGATTGGGCAATGATGCACCAGTCTGTTTGGCCCACCGGATGGCGGGAATTCTAAAAAGCTGTCATTGGCCGCAATAAAAAGGGCTGCCGTGGCTTCAGCAAATGTTCCGCTACAAGTCACTATACAGTTAAATAAAGAATTGTTTGTGGAAGATACCGGTCTCGCGTATCTTATTATCCAAATGGAACACTGGTGATGAATGTGGGATCATCCTAGAAGAGCAAGACTGAAGCACACGGCAACCAGAACTGAGCAACCAAGATGGCCGGTAACAATGCACCACCCGCACTGTTCAACCCAGCCGAAGAAGATTGGGAGTCATACATTGACTGCTTTCTGATGTTCTTGGAAAGCAACGAACTACAAGAAATAACCAACCAGAGGAAGAGAGCTGTATTCCTCACGCATTGTGGCCCTGCCATCTTCAAAATGGCAGCAAGGGCATTAGCCAACAGCCGGGGGCAGGACGTAAAATCAAGATGGCATGGCTCTAGAAATTAAACCCGAAAGCTACGAGCCGCAATTATGCGGGCGCGCATGTTTTGGGGTCCTTCGCAAATGCAATGATGCAACAAGGCGAGCAAATTGTTATAATAAGCGAGACTAAATGTGAAGAGCGAGACGCATGCGCGTACGATTTATGTAGAAGTCGCTAAGAAATACAGGAGGGGAAAGCCTGCGAAATTCAAGAACATGGAGCACGAAGCGCAGATGAGTAGATTGGCACTGGTCCTAGGAATTAGAAGGAACGCTATGCTCCAAGCAAGGGGGGACTTGGCGTGAATACAGCAGAGCTGAATATGCAAAGCAGTGCTGAGGGGCCAAGAATCGCAAGAAGCCATCCAAGCATCGCGTGAAGGGCAGGCTAGAAATCGCAGCAAGGCGCAGCCATGTGGCCAGATCAGAATTCAAGCAAATGGGCACGAACCACCCACGAAGCCTAGAACCAAGGAAAAGAAGGCTATTAGAAGGTAAAGCGGCAAAGAACACTAGCGCCAGAGCGACTGGCCACCGGCCAGTGGAAGACGCTCGACGACGCTAACGCCGGCTACACCCGCAAATGTGTCGCGTTAGTCAACGTTCCATGGGAAGAAGGGAGTATTAGATCGATACTCGTTAATACATGTGATGAAGTAGCCCTGCGAGCTCCGCGAGTGGAGGGCAACCGCATCGATTGAGAGCAACCGAAGACATATCAGTAAGGCTTGCAGTCAGAGAAGTAATAATGGTGGGAAAAACACGTAGGTAAGCGGAGGGCAAGATTGACCACAGTGTGCTGGATGTGGAGCGTCAATCAACGAGCGGGCGTGGCTTCCGATGGCTAGATTCCTGGATGCTCCTTTGGGGCAGTAATTTCTGTGAGTAAACAGGGGGGCACATTGGCTAGGTGTGGCCGTGCCGAAAGCAAAAAAGACAGGCGCTATAGTGCCAAAGAGAAGTGTGGGGTGCAGTAACCGCCCCGCCGCCCACTATGGTCTTGATCATAGAGAGGTGCTGTGCCGCACACGGCGGCGACGCTAGCAGAAGGCAGAGAGAGACAGCCGCGGAAACCGATGGAGGCCGAGAGAACTAGGAACCCGTCGAAATGGAATGACAGAGAAGAAACACGAGCATCAAATCATGATATAATCATCAGAGTAATGCCTAGGGCAGGCAAACTCAAAAAAAGGTCCGAATAAAATGTGAAAATCAAGGAAAGCGCCTGTGATGGAAGATAGATCTCTGGACTAACTCACC
>BHFT01036309.1:0-107090 GCA_004320025.1 Laticauda laticaudata | reverse complement strand
TTCGCCTGCTTCTGATATAGTATGCCTAATTGCTCTTCCTCTACTATTAACTCTTCTCTCTCAGCACTCCAGTCCTCCTCCTCATGCTCCCCTGTCTGATGGATGTATCTGCTTTCCTTCTTCTTCCTCTCTTCTCTCCTTTTCCCTTAACTGCCTTCGCCGCTCTTCCTCCCTCTGGCAGGCCCTTTCATCATCTAGTGTTTTCAGTTCTGTGGGGTGCCTGGGTGAGCCACAACAGCGCAGGAGAAGCACAGAGGTAGAGAGGGCATCTGGAGCAGCACCAAGCAGCAGGAGCAGTAACAATACGCTATTGGGTCTGTCTAATTGCAAGTAAAATCAGTAGGAAATGACGCAGATACAATGACAAAAACACCACCGTACCAGCAGCAGCAGCAGCGCGCGCAGCAGAAGAAGCAGCAGCAGACCACAGCTATGAATAAGCATTCGGCCAGCAGCAGCTATAGTTCATTCGGGGTGCCAGGGTTTGGCATGCGGGGAGTCTAACTCATTCTGCAGTGGGCTGGCAGAGAAGATGAACCGACATGTCTGCTGATGTGACATTACTTTTGTGTATTGTAATGACGTCTCTGGATGACGATTCTTGGCAGCAGCGTCTCCTTTGAACACGGTGTGACCTGCTTGTGAGCTGCCGCTTCCGTGTTATACGTGCGTGGCTGACTGCACATGCATCCTCTTCTGTATTGTTCATTTATCCCTATGGCATCCTGAGTTACGCATCCCTACCTTGTACTCCCGCCGTTCCGATCGCTCTGCATCCGCTCTTTTTCGTTACGCGTCCGCTTTGCTCTGCTCCCCCGGAAGCCCCTGCGGACGTGCATCCCGCTTCCATCCGCTTTCATCTTGCTAGGCTTCCCGTTAGCCATCCGTTTACATCGCGATACGTCCTCCCCGTTCCTATGTTGTCCGCTCTGGTTTTGCAAATTTGGCACTTCTTGAGAGGGATCAACAACAGATGGAAATTTGCTCGTCCGCTGTGTCTTAACATACGACTTATGCCATCCGTCGGGCAATTTGACGCCCTGTCCCGTAAGGTGGGAGGATTTCAACTCCCAGAGTCTCCTGGGAAGGCCGCTGCGCTGGTGAAGTTAGATACAGATAACAGAGTTGGAAGGGACCTTGTAGGTCATCTAGTCCAACCCCCCGCCCAAGCTGGAGACCCTACACCATTTCTGACAAATGCCAGTCCAATCTCTTCTTGAAAGTCTCAACTGATGGCGCTCCCGCAACTTCTGAGGGCAAGCTTTTGGGAATTGAAGTCCATGCATCTTAAAATGTCCAATGTTGAGAGACATGCTTTTATTTTATTCCACTGTACATAGAGCAGACATTTGGGATTTGATGTCTATATTCTTGTAAATAATAAAACAAATGAAAATGTCATGTACATAATGAATGGTACCTCTTAAACTTAAAATATATTATTGGAGTTGGGTGATTTCTCAAGCAGACCTGTTCACTGTAATTAGTGTCACAGCTATTTTCAAGCTCATAATCAGTCACTCAACCCATTTGAATAGAGAAAAGTATTCACTAAGGCATTTGCTTAATTGAATATAATTTTAAATGAAAGGTGTAAAACTTGAACTTTGACATGGAATTAAAAAATGGATTGTAACTTAGGTATACACGAAAAGATGTAGGCTATTGGCTTTTTTCAAGGCTAGTTGAATCTGAGATCTAGTTCAGGGATGGATGAAGAAAAGATAAGCGATCTGTTTTCTTAGTGATGGACAAGCTGGAAATCAGATGCCCAGAATAAGCAGATAACAATGAAGGAGTCTCACTAAAATCCAGTCAGTTTGCCTTCATTATCTAAAATTCTGGTCAGAAAAAGAAAGGAGTCAGTTCTACTGTACTTTCAGTTAGGTCAGAAGTCCAAAATAAAGAAATTTGGCTGCATATTTTACTGTATTTACAGATAGTTACATGTGGTTCTGTAATTAAACTAGTATTGCATATACACTGGTACGTTACTTGAATCTGGTTAGCGTCAGCTTTATTTAAGGCAGGCACTGATTTTGAAAGGTATTTTGGGAACTGGCACTTTACCAGACCTCAACACCTTCTTTCCAACACCTTCTGTACAGCCTCACTTATGAGGATTTTGTAAACCATCTGAAATGCCCAAACTGGAACATATTGCCAGGAAGATCTCAATTCAGGCCAGTCCATAAACATATCTAGCTGCCCTCATTTTCAGTTGTTTAAATGTAGAAATTTATCAGGTGTGACATTAGTTAACAACCTCCATGCTAAGACATTAATTTTTACCATTGTTGCTCTTCAGTGTAGGATCTAGCTTTCTTCTTCTCTAGCAGGGGTCTCCAAACTTGGCAACATTTAGATTTGTGGACTTCAACTCCCAGAATTCCTCAGCTAGTCATGCTGGCTGGAGAATTTTGGGAGTTGAAGTCCACAAGTCTTAACGTTACCAAGTTTGAAGACCTCTGGCTTAAATGGACTCCAGGGGATGGTAGAGGACAGGAAGGCCTGGAGGAATGTTGTCCATGGGGTCGCGATGGGTTGAACACGACTTCGCGACTAACAACAAATGGTAGTTTCTTGATAAATTTTGGCAATAGATACCTGGAAACTCAGACAATCGTCCCATAAATGGTCACTGAATGCCATTCTGAGCATTTGGTTGTGCTTCTTCAAAGGATCAAAAAAAAATGGGATATCAACAAATCCTTCCAGCTTTGCTAAGCAGATATCAAATGTTTTAAGTGGTCCAGGTGTCTGAGGATTTTTTTTTAATGATAGTGTTGAGCATATAAAGGATGTTTTCTGATTGGTAGAATGCCTCTGTGTGTTTTATGTGTAAATGGATTATTTCTTACGTCAAAGGCAAGATTATAGCTTTAATATTCTGTTTCCTTTCTTTACACATGTGTGTTGATGAGTTTATCTGACATGTGCAAATGTTATATCTAAAGATTATACAGGTACAGGAATGCTAAACATTTTCTACGAAGTCACTCTGAGATAAAACCTAAGCCAAACATTACTGATATAGCAGTTTTGATTTTTATGCTAGCTGGAACATCGAGTAGCAGCTAATTTAAGGTCCTATGGAAAAATAACCTTTCTTTTTCAGAGATGCACGTATATCTAATTTGTTTACTGAAAGATGCTCTAGCTATTAAATCTCTGTATGCCTTTTATGTCCATGTTTAAATATAACATTAAAAATACTAGGCCAAGCTTCAGATTCAATTCCTTTAGAGTACATTTGATGTAGAAAAACATTTGAGTGAAGTTTCTTTTAGCAGTGTTTCTGAGCCTCAGGAATTCTAAGTTGGGTGAACTTCATCTCACAGAGATTCAAGGTTAAAACACCAAATTAAAATGAAGGAAGGCTGTAGAATGAATGGCAAGGTGGAAGGTGAATTTTATAAAGCAAGAAACTCATGCATTCATTTCTCCCCCTCCTAAGCCAGGAAAAAATCCCAGTCTCCCATTAGATGGAGAGCCAGTTTGGTCTAGTGGCTAAAATACCAGGCTAAAAAAAAGAGATTATGAATTCAAGTCCCATGAAAACTAGCTGGGTGACTGTGGGCAGTCACTCTCTCAGCCCAGCAAATCCTGCAGGATTGTTGTTGTGGGGAAAATAGAAGGAGGAAGGTGTGTTGGACACTGTATGTTTGCTGCCTTATTTATAAAAATAATAAAGGCGGGAAATAATAAATATGGAGCAGGCCTTCTCCTTTTGCATTATTGCCCTTATCTCCCCAGTAGACTGTGACCTACTGTTTAGAAGCACCAAATATGGCTGCGAAAATTGCAGATAATTACTAGAGGGCAGCAAAACAAAAAAAACCCAGAAAATTCTCTTTCCTTCTATCTTATGGATATTTCAGTTTTTCATGGACTAGAATTTACCTCAACAGTTCAAAGGGTACTCACACCTGAAATTCAGGATTCTCAGGTTGTATATGTATGAACTCCCATAAATGCTGGTAAGACAGAATTTGCTAATTAGCAGTAGCTGCACTTCAACAATGTGCTAAAATGGAATGGCATAACTTGTTTAGCAAGTATCATTAAGTACCAGAATTGGATCCACTGAGAGATATTTCAGATTAAAGTTGAAGTTGAACTCATGAAAGGAATGAATCAGAGAAGATGGACTTACTGGTCAACTTCTTTTAATGATCCCATAATCCCTTGCAGGGTGCAGTCTGGGCAACTGAATGGAGGTGTTTACTGGCCAGCTGCCCTTCCTGTTGCCGATGCAGAGTTTTATTCAGCAGATATATTCTCATTATGCCCGGAGAAGACCGATTTACTAGTTCTCATCATTATTTGATATAATGTGTGTGCAAATGATCAAATTACCAACAACAGGGTGAAAAGTGGCATGTTCTGTCCCACAGATAACTTTCTTAAGTAATATACATGCGCACTGCCCCAGTTGACTTGTTATTTGTGTGTGTGTGTTTTCTGAATTTGGTACACGGAAGGGAGCACAATGGACTGGACAGATTAAAAGAAATATTAGGAAACATCCTTCAAGAATTAGCACAATCCGTCCACATGTTTTCTTGTTTGTTTGAAAAATATGTGAATTAATTTACATTGATGTGATGTGCATTTTCCAGAGTTTTGTATGTACATGTGAAATGTGTGTTTGTCCATAATTTTGTTTGTAGACAGGGTTTAGTGTATGCATTTTGCTTGTCTCTGTATCTTTATGAAGCAATGCGTGGAAATGAGCTGGATTAAGGCTATAGAAGAGAATTTTAATTTACTATATTGCTATGCCTACAGGAAAATTCCCATAGGGATAATAAAAATAGCAAAGAAAACTGGGAATTTGCTAATTTGATGCTAGCTCATTGGAGGAGTAAAATTTGGCACAGAATTAACAGTTGATGACGATCCTGGGCAAGTGATCAGATAGTGCTTCCTTATCTAAAATTGGGGATGGGATTGTATTAAAGGTAACTTCCCTCTGTATGTTTTCGTGTAAACAGGACTGTCAGTGCTGAATTTTCAAAGCCATTATTATCTCTCTCACACAAACCCGAGAATGGTCTATACAATTTTGCTCTAGGGATTCAATTAATCTTCCAGCGACCAAACACAAACATTTGCTAGAATAGACAGTGAAATCAAGAGTGCATTTCACCAAAGGTAGCAATTTGAGGCAGATACAAAAATTATGTAATTTCACTTTGAGAATTGGAGTATTAGGGTCATCATTCTGTCGCAATATTTTTCCTTGTTTTATCTATAGTATTGGTCTGTTTTCATAGCGAGCTTTGCCAAAACCACGATCTTAAATCATCATTACAGCTAAGGTTGCAATGGCCTTCCTGTCCCAAGGTTTTTTAAAACTGCTGTAAATTTCATTCATACAGCACATTGAGGCAGAAAAGGGGGAGAATTAAAGCTTCTGAAGCACCATCGATAGTTTCCAGTAATTTTAGGTTCCATGCTGAGAGCTGCCATAAATTGCAGGGGCATCCAGAAAAGAGTAAAAATCTGTAAGATGGCGATCAAAGGGTTACAATCCAAGCCCGGTCAATTTGTTAGTTTTGAGAGACAGACATATGGTCGTTTTAATTCGTGTAATGATTTTATGCATCTGGAAAAAAGCTATTTTGCATGTGTATATTTCATTTCTTTTTATTATTGTCATCATCATCATCACATGCTGTAGCAAAAACATTCACAGTAAATTATTAAAATGAAATAAAATGCTAAAAAATTAAAGTTGGATTAAAAAGTTCAAGTTTCTAGGTTCTATTATCTCCAAGGACTTGAAATGGATACCTAACATTAGAACCATCATTGAAAAGACCCAACAAAGAATGTTCTTCCTGCATCCATTCAGAAAGCTTAGATTGTCTAAGATTCTGCTGAAAACTTGGATTGCCCAAGGATCTGCACCACCAAGGAGTCATGGTGGTACAGTGGTTTGAATGCAGTATTGCAGACAAATTCCGCTCACTGCCAGGAGTTCGATCCTGACCAGCTCAAGTTTGATTTAGCCTTCCATCTTTCCGAGGTTGGTAAAATGACAACCCAGATTGTTTTGGGCAATATGCCAACTCTGTAAACTGCTTAGAGTAAGGAATTATTGAGTCTGTCATTTATACCTCAATAACTATCCGTTTTGGCACTGCAACAAAACAGGACAAATACAGACTTCAATGGATAGATAGGACTGCAGAAAAAAACAATTGCAACCAGCCTGCCGGATCTGCATAATGCACGAACCAAAACGAGGGCCGAGAAAATATCTACAGAGCGCTCACATCCTGGATACAATCTATTTCAACTTCTCCCTTCAGGGCGCCACTATAGGCATTGCCTGCCAAAATTACAAAGGACAAAGATAATTTTACCCCCTGTGACATCACTCTGTTGAACACTTAATTCCCACAGTACTGTCTCCTTTCTCATCTTTTTTTCATCTTCTCATCTTTCCTGCTATCTTCTCCTATTGGTTTCTTATGATTTAATCAATTGTTCTTTTTTATGATCTATTACTTAGTGTTTACATGCACAATGTGAGCTTCTGGAGACAAATTCCTTGTGTGTCCAATTACACTTGGCCAATGAAGAATTCTATTCTATTCTAAAAGAAAGCAATAAGAATACAAGGAATAGAACTGAGGCAGTGTATTGGGGATAGAGAAGTCATTATAGATAGTCCTTGCTATTTGACCGAAATGGAGCCTACCCGTTACAGTTATATATCACAACAATCTTAAAATGGGTGACATGATTGACCCAATTTTATGACGTTGGTGGTTGTTAAGCGAATGCTGCAGTCATAAAGTGAACATCATAGTCATTAACTGACCTAATAGTTTGGTATAGACGCAGTTTTTCCAAAAACAAGAAGTATGTGCCAGGTTTTGGCAAAACCATTGTAAAATGTAGCTACATGACTGCAATGGCCATAAATGTGGCCATGTTACTGATGCCTGAAGTTTGATCATGTGACCACAGAGGGAGGCCATCTGTTAAAATGTTTGAATCCAATTGAGGGGGGCCAACTGTTCAACTATTTGAATCCAGGCTATAAGTTCCCTTTTTGGGAATGGTCATAAGTTGAGGACTTCCTTTGAAGGTTAATTATTTTGGAGAGTCCTATAAAACGAACTTCTTTATATTGAATGGAATGCGCAATCTGCAAATGGCAGGCCTTGTTTTGCAGCTTCTTGAGTTCCCAAGCTCATTTAGAGGCAGGCAATTGAATTACAGTTAATGGAATAAATGTATATTTTGTGGGTATAAAACAATTGCTCACATTTACCTGGGCCTCAGTTTAGTTTCCTCAAGATACCAAAAGAAATGCCAGACTTTTATTGTCGAAACAACCAACCTCCTAAAAATCTTTGGAGGCCGAATAAACAATGCAGCCTCCCAGATATAGGTCAAAGAAACTGCAGCTCTTTTGATATTAGAAAACAGGAAGCATTTATAGATAACAGGAGAATTTCAACCCTGGAGTGTGTATGAGAGGATAGGCCTGGTGCTATTAAATAAATGCGGGACACTGCATTTCCCTTGTGACAAATATACTGTTTATATATATGTCCTTTCCAATGGTGGTATTCAGCAGGTTCTGACCAATTCTGGAGAACCAGTAGCGGACATTTTGAGTAGTTCAGAGAACCGGCAAATACCACCTCTGACTGGCCCCTCCCCCCTCTATTCTCTGCCTCCCATTGAGTCCCAGCTGATCAGTTGGGTCTTCTTTGGTTGCCCTGCACAGGAGAACAGAGCTGGAAAGCTGGTTAGTGGGGTTGGAAGGGAATGGGGAGTAAAAAGCTGGTAGTAAAAGCTGGTAGTAAAATTTTTTGAATCCCACTACTGGTCCTTTCTGTTCTTTCAAGGAATACCGTCTTGCATTTCTTCAAAACTTATGTACAGACTGCATAAAGCTAGTCCTCGACTTACAACCATTCGCTTAGTAACTATTCAAAATTGTAACAGCCCTGAAAAAAAGTGACTTAATGAGGAAATTTTGCACCTCTGATTCTCACAGTATCCCCACAATCACATGATTAAAATTTGGGTGCTTGGCAACAGGCATGTATTTATGATGTTTGCAGATCTTGGGATCACGGCGCCATTTGCAATCTTCCCTGCCTGGAAGCAAAGTCAAAGGGTTCACTTAAAGCCCATGCGATTCATTTTACAAGAATGCCGGAAAAAAATTGTAAAATGGGCTGCATCTCACTTCACAGATTTAACAGAGTTGGAAGGGACCTTGTAGGTCATATAGTCCAACTCCCCCACTTCGCCCAAGCAGGAGACCCTACACCAGTGTTAGCGAAACTTTTTGGCACTGAGTGCTGAAATGGGAGCATACATATGTGGGGTGGGGAGGAGTGCCGGAAACCAGAAGAACAGCTCCCCAGTGCGCATGCATTGGAGCTCTGGAAACCGGAATAGCAGAACATGTGCATGCCAGGAAACTGAGCTTCCGGTTTCTGGCATACGCTTGCACGGTGGCCACCTGGTTGTCTAGTTTCTGGCATGTAGAACACAGACCAGCTGGCCAGCGCATGCGCATACTGGAATCTGGAAACTCAGATTCCTGGCGCTCCTGCACATGGAAAAACCAACTGGCTGGCATGTATATGTGGAAGAGCAATCGGCTATGGTTGGCGTGTTCAGAGAGATGGCTCTGCGTGCCACTTCTGGCCATAGGTTCACCACCTCTCCTTGTTCAGTTTCCATCCATTATTATGGTGGCGTGTTCAGAAAGATGGCTCTGCGTGCCATAGGTTCATCATCACGGCCCTACACCATTTCTTGACAGATGGCAGTCCAGTCTCTTCTTGAAAGTCTCAAGTGATGACGACGCTCCAACAACATTTGAAGGCAACTTCTTTTCCATTGGTTGATTGTTTTCACTGTCAGAAAATTTCTCCTTATTTCTAGGTTGAATCTCTCCTTGTTCAGTTTCTATCCATTATTCCTTGTCTGGCCTTTGGGTGCTTTGGAGATTAGCTTGACCCCCTTCTTCTCTGTGGCAGTCCCTCAAATATTGCTGTCATGTCTCCCCTGGTCCTTCTCTTCGCTAGACTACCCATGCCCAGTTCCCCTAACTGTTCATTGTATGTTTTAGACTCCAGCTTAACAACTGTCTTGCTTAGCAATGATTGTAAGTACAAGGATTGGTTATATCTTTTTTTTTTCTGGGGCTGTTGTAATGGTCACTAAAATAATGGTTCTAAATTGAGGACTACATGCAGTGATAAAGGTGTGAAATGGGGCCTGGCTGTAAATATCCAGGTTTAAGTCTACACTTAGGATATAAATTTCCTGGACTGGATTTCTCTTTCTCTCATTCAGTACAGCCTACTTTGTAATGCTGTTGTGAAGAGAGGAGAAAAGATTCCTGTGTGAAAAGACTTCGGTTCCTTGAAGAAATCTTTTAAAAAATAAAATAAGTAATAAATAAAACATATAACACTTTTTAAAATTTTCTCCCCAGGCCCTCCCTCGATCTGCTATACTTCCAGTACTCCTGTGCAGGTACTGGAAGGCACTGACTATCTTCATACAGATCCTCATCTGTTTGGCAATAGGCAAGATGGTTCCCCATTAATGGTAGAAGCGGTCAATAATATTGAAGGTAAGTTTTTTCCTCTTCATCTCGAGTTGGATCTTCTGCCACCCGTGTCTTGGATTTCAATTTTCACCATGTTGTCACTGGTTACACAGGCTGGGTGGTGATGGTAGAAGTGTTATTGCATTAAATCAAGTGTTTTCAGTTGTTTCATAGAATCATAGGGCTGAAAGGGACCATAGAGCTCTTCTAGTCCAACCCCTTGCCCAAGGCAGGAGTCCTTATTCTATCCTGGACAAACGATTGTCCAATCTTTTCTTGAATCTACACCAATGGAGCACCCACAACTTCTGAAGGCAAGCTCTTCCACTGATTAATTGTTCTCGCTGTCAGGAAATTTCTCCTTAGTTCCAGGTTGGATCTGACTAGCTTCCAACAATTCTGTTTCTTGTCCTGCCCTAAGGTGTTATGGAGAATAAATTGATCCCCTCTTTTCTGTGATAACCCTTATATATTGGAAGACTGCTGTCATGTCAGGAAATAGTTTTTTTTTTTATAATCAGGGAAAGGAGCAGGATGAATAGTAGAAAAAAGGTACTTTTTCGTAATTTCATTCTTTTTTTTTTTTTACATTTTTTTAACCTTCTACCCTTTATAGTNAGGATGAATAGTAGAAAAAAGGTACTTTTTCGTAATTTCATTCTTTTTTTTTTTTTACATTTTTTTAACCTTCTACCCTTTATAGTAGGGGTGTCAAACTTGATTTCATTGAGGGCTGCATCAGGGTTGTCTTTGCCTTTGGGGAGCTGGAGTGGGCGTGGCCAGGGTGGGCATGGCCAGCTCGACATCACATGTCAGGGGCACCAGTGGTGGCCCAAGCGCTCTGCCAGCAAAAAATGGGCTCCCAAGCTCCATTTTCAGCTGCAATGGCTTCCTGCAACTCTTTGTCAGCAAAAACAAAGCTCTGGAGGGCTGCCCGTGGCCTTTGTGAGCTCCATTTTCTTTGGTAGAGGCACCGCAGGCTGGTTCTTTGCTGTTTCCAAGGCAGCCCTGCGGGACGTATCTCAGCACCCCATAGGTCTGATCTGGCCCGTGGGCCTTGAATTTGGCAGAATGTGCTCAGGGTTATTTAAGATTAGAAACTTTAACTTTAGGTTAAAAAATGGATAAAATGTGATAGATATTATAGAGAAAGAACAAGAATCAGCTACCTACTCATTGACACCAGTGTTAGTGTGAAACAATTTAAACGCTGTAGAAAAAAAACACTCAAGAATGAATCCTGTTAAAACAAGATGAATATAAGAGAAGTATCCATATGAATTTTAGTCACCCAAACCCTGAGAATTAATTGCCTGTAGTGGTCCATGAATAAAATGTTATTCTATGGTTAAAATTGTGTCATTGTAGTAGAACATAAAGAAAATAAAATGTTTTTTTTAAAAGAAATAAATAGGCAGACACATTTCAAATATTACTTCAGTGGCCTCATTTCTTAACTCCTCACTGGACCTTGTTTATGGAGATTCTCCATCAAGCAGATCATGGTTGTCCCAAGGGTGCTTTTTTTCTGAAAGGCCACTAGATGTCCTTGTTTTTGTTCCTTTGAAAACATTTCACTTCTCATCCAAGAAGCTTCATCAGTTCTCCTGTTCTACAGAACAGGAGAATCCTCCAAGAGGAAAGTGAAAGCCTTTCAAAGGGGAAAACAACAACAACAATAACAAAAAAGCCCAGCTGCCTTTTGGAAGCAAACCACCTTTGAGACAATCTTCACTGGACCAACTTCTATAACATTTATCAATTTATTTATAAAAGTTACAGACCACCCATCTTACCTCAAGATGATATTCACAGTGATGTTATTTTTTTTCTGTAGTCTTTAAAAATGGCATGAAAATGGCCTCAGCTCTTACCTTTTTTCCATCTCTTTCTTTCTTTCTTTCTCCTTTTTTTCTGCTGGGCCTCAGCTGAAGACCCTTTGTTTACCTTCTACCCCCCAAGCTTTCTCCAGGCCTCAGAGGTGGAAATGAGAGGTTCTGAGGATGTTGTCCCTGGCACTGTTTTACAGCGGTTGATCCAGGAATTGCGTTATGGCAACCCCAACGAGAATATGAACCTGCTGACTCTCCAGCACCAAGCTACAGGGAGCTCAGGACCCTCCAACTCCACTGCCAGCAGCACCCTGTCTTCTTCTGTGGAAAACCTTGTGCCAGAAGACCCACAAATGGTCCAGCAGTCAGCACGGCAGGAACCACAAGGCCAGGAACATCAAGGGGATAATACGGCGATGGAGAAACAGACCAGAGGCTCGCAGCCTCAGCAGAACAATGAAGAATTGCCTTCTTATGAAGAAGCCAAAGCTCAGTCTCAGTTTTTTAGAAGTCAGCAGCCCAGTGTCGTTGGGCCCAATTTCTACATGGCCAGCAGCACTGGGCCAAAATCTAAAACAGAAGGTAGGCCAACTTTGGCCCGTGCCAACAGTGGGCAGGCCCACAAGGATGAAGCCCTGAAGGAACTGAAACAAGGCCACGTGCGCTCCTTGAGCGAGAGGATCATGCAGCTCTCCTTGGAAAGGAATGGGGCCAAACAGCTTCTTCCTTGCTTGGGAAGAAGTAAAGGGTTCAAATCCAGCGGGCCTTCCCCTTCCCCGGCTCCCAATAAAGGCATGGATCTGAGAGGGCCCCCTCCAGATTATCCATTTAAGATCAAGCAGGGGGGCTCTCCAGGAAGCAAAAGTCAAGAGCCGGGTGTGTTTTTTAATGAGCAGCATTCTGGAACAATTCAAGAAATGACAAAGGCCTCCTATTCAGTGTCACAGCCAGCGAGGAGCGAAGTAGCTATTGTCCGATATCAGGGTCCCCCAGAATATGGTGTCACCAGGTAATTTTGACTATTTCTTTTGGTGTCCTACTATAAAAAGCTCAGATCCTTGCACAGTCTTTCCCTTTTCTTCATTACATAAAGAATATCATATTGAACATTATAAACAATTTCTTCTTTCAGTAGTTCCAGTAATTACAAGCTCTTTGCAACAGACCTCTTTAAGTGTAAGTAATCTAATTGAAATGTATTCCTCTTTCTGTAGTCGTCAATGCGCATCGTCTTTTCCATCACTGCCAGCACCCCAGGAGCACAGCCCACTGTCCTCCCAGACCTCCTCGCTTAGCGGCCCCCTGCACTCCGCCTCTCTGCCACCTCTCTCAATGGCCACAGCGTCCCAGTCTCTGCCCGCAACTCCGCCTAGCCAGCAGCCCCTCACACCAGATGCCTTCACGATAGTACAGCGCGCCCAGCAAATGGTGGAGATGTTGTCTGAAGATAATGAAGCCCTGCAGAAGGAGCTGGAGGGCTACTACGAGAAAGCAGACAAGCTTCAGAAGGTGGGTGGCAGGATAGAGAGGATCCAGATATACCTTCTACCTACTTTACAGTGGCTATAGTTCAGGGGTGTCAAACTCGTGTTGTCACAGGACATATCGTGACTTTTTCCTCCTTTCCTAACAGGCTGTGGGAGTGGCCAGTGTGTGACATATCCGGCCTGTGGGCTGCGAGTGTCAGGGTTCCAGTTAACACACCCAAAACTCCCAGGCAGGCATATTCCTCAAAGTAGAGATTTATTAAGCATGTCATGTTGACACATCTAGGGAAACCCAACTCTAACCCCCTTTTGGGTTTTCCCTCAGTTAAAAGTAAAGTCTTCTTTCCCCTGCCCATACAGTCCATCACACAGTCCAATCAATTCCCAGTCCAAGGATCGGTCAGTCTCCGATCTCACCTCCTTGCACCTGGTGGGAAAGGGTTCTCAGAGGAAAATAAATTATTTTCGCTACAATCCCCCCAGCTTTCTCTATTTCCCTTCTCCCATTCCCACAGCTCAACTCATCTCCGTTGTGGCAGCCCTGAAGGTGCCAAGGGAAAATGGCTTCAGTGCTGACAGCGAGTTTGACATCCCTACTGAATAGCCCACCCAACTCAAAAGATACTGTACTATTTAGTGGGATTTTTTTTGTGTGAAATATACATTCAGGAGGCATGTATATAATTTGAAATTGAGATCCCCATCTCTGCTTTGTATATTGTAAATGGTTTGACTCAGCTCCCATTTATCTTGTTGGAAATGAATATTGGAAAGTGGAAAAGCATCATCTTCGTTGGAATGCCATCTGGCATCTCTTTGAGCCTCACCACCTTACTTTCTCAGGTGAGCTATGGCTCGCCATAACATTGCAGAAGACATTTTGTAGATAAACGTGCCTTCTCTTATGGCGCCATTTTGTGAGGTGTCCATAGCATCAAAACATGTCTATATGGATCCCCAGAAAATGTATCCTGGTTATAGACAGTGGCTGTCTAAATGAACTGATTGTTCAAAGCAGTGTTTCTCAACTTTTATAACTTTTAAGATGTCTAAGTTTCAGCTCCCGATTCTAGGAGTTGAAATCCAAGTTGCCAAGGTTGATGAACTGTAATCCAAAGGATAAGTCTCCAACTCAAATCTCACTTCAGCCAGGATTCCCCAAGGGGCCTTCGATTATATTATTCTTTCCTCCCTGCCAATATAGTTCTTTACCCTAGAATACTGGTCTGAAATTATTCCTGGTGCTTTATAAGTGAACAATATTATTGCAGTTGCCTGAGTGATACCAATATTCAGGGTGAATTTCTGGGCTGTCATTTTGAAACGCCTCAGTCGCCCTCCTGTCAACCTATTTCTAATGCTTGCCAAATTCTCTGCTGACACAGAGTGTTTATATAGCCGTGGGCTGTCGTAGGCCACAAAAGGGGTTCCCAGAATTTTCTATCCTGAACCAGCTTTTGGAGACTGGGCTGCTGTCATTTTAACTTCTTGGGAAGTGTCCAATTGTACATTTTCACATATAAAAGCAGTAGAGCTTCCCTTCCCAAAAAGTTCACAGCATATGTTTATCAACATAAAAATTTAATTACGCCTTTAGCAAGTGGTCCATGCATAATGGATTGAGACAGCAAAGTATTCTTGGTTTGGAAAAGGAGCTATAATTAAGTAACTTTAGATTCTGACCTTAATGATCTCAAGGTGAAAATGGAGGGTCATTTCTTCTTCCAAATCTAGTAAGTTGGTCTTGTTATATTTAGAGTTAGTTGATCATTCTGCTAAGTGGGGTTCTGAAGATATTCATCTGCTATTAGAACCACCAGTCTTCTGTCCCGTTATTGTCCCAGTCCTTTTACCCTTAACCATGCAAAATAAAATAAAATAAACTCAGATTCCAGACTACCATAAAATGGCTCACTACAGCCATAAACTGCAATTCACAAATTACAAAATTAGATTCACACATCATGCTACAGCAGGGGTGTCAAACTAATTTCATTGAGGCCGCATCAGGGTTGTGGTTGACCTTGGGGTGGCGGGTGGGTGTGGCCAACTGGGTGGGTATAGCAAGCTTGATGCCACTCACTGGGCGTGGCTGACTGGGTGGGCGTGGCCAGCTTGACGCCATTCCCCAAACTTCTGGCATGTTTCCTCTTTGCACTGGGTAGATCAGGCCAAAGTGACATGGGCCAACCCCTTATATTTTCCAAGATGGCCCTGCGTGCCAAATCTAACCACATCGTGGGTCGCATCCAGCTCACAGGCCTTGTGTTTGACACCCCTGTACTACAGTAACCTTGTACACCTATTGACACATAGCTATCATGTTATTATTCCTTTTTGGGGTAAATGATGTTGTGTAAAATAAAGTAGAACAGATCACAATCTTCGCCATCCATCACAGTTTTGGTCAATCAACATTTTTATATTTGTTTATTTAATTATTAAATTTATTTGCTGCCCATCTTGCCACAAGGTGACTTTGGGCGGCTTACAAAGCAGTAAATAATATAAATATATATACATAACAATAAAGTTATAAGTAAAGGGAAAAAAAGATGGGGAAAGAAGAAAAAGGGTGAGGTGGGATCTGCTAATAGTCCATCAATCACCTCCATTTGGCACTCCCCCAAGCCACCTGGCAGAACCAGGTTTTCAGGCTTTTGTGGAAGTTTGAGGGTTGATCAGATCTCACCCCAGGGAGATGAGATGTTCCAAAGAGCAGGAGCCACAGCAGAGAAGGTTCTTCTCCTGGACCATTATATTATTTATATAATGCTTTTTTTTCACAAGAAAAAGGAAGAACAGACTAGGTTAAAGTCTGATTCATATCTGTGCAAATATGCAGCAATCCCTGCTAGGTATAAGAAAGAATATTCTTATTCAATTTTGACACATTTTGGCTATTATGACACAACCAAAACCCAGTTTTAACCCTAATGTTCTATGCAAGCTAGGATCTCTAATCTAGAGGCTACCTAGCATTCTGCTGCTGTCCACATTGCTCCAACTAAGTCGTGTATACTAATGCGCCTACAGGTGATTAGGATACTCCAGCTAAGTCAATGGATCAGTCCATTTTGCGAATCCAGAATCTATGTTTGGGATTGATGAACCAGCAATCTAGCTTAGGAGAAAGCAACTTCTATGAACTAGAGTAGCTGCAGAAGACAAGAATGGGTGATCTATGTCATGTGAGCATCTTCAGCACATGAGGAGTGGAAAGAAGAGGAGTGAAAGGAGACTCAGAAGTTTCTAGGAGGAGACTTGGTCCCATTTCTCCCCCCCTCCAACCTCCTGCTCCCAAACAGCTAAAAAGGGGGCAAAATTAAGGGTGTGATTTTGTGTAAAAGACATAAAAATAAAGGTGAGAGGCAGGCAAAATTTTCTCCCCCCATCCAACAATTTACTGTATGCTACTAGATAATGTCTTCCAACACTCTTTTGACCTAAAATTTGCATGGAACCCGTTGCATGGAAGGGCCCTGTTCTTCAGGCTTTCCACTGGCATGCCCAAATATTTCTCTATGATTGGGAAAGTGATTGCTTTCAGCATTACTTGGACTTTTTAATGTTTGTGGAAGGATTCCCATTTGGACATGATTGTAAAAGAGTTCTTTTTGCAAAATTACAGAAGTGGTACAGGGTTGGCAAAAATAGGTAGTGTATAAAATTTGTCAATGATTGACATGCATCCTACCCAGTTTTTATTAGGATACCAATTTCTCCTTTATCCTAGTTTGAAATGGAAATTCAGAGGATTTCAGAAGCTTATGAGGACCTAGTGAAAATCACCACCAAGAGAGAGTCACTAGACAAGGCGATGCGAAACAAACTTGAAAGTGAAATCAGAAGACTCCATGATTTCAACAGGGACTTGCATGGTATGTCGTCTCCTCCTCCTCCTCCGCCTCCGCCTCCTCCTCCTCCTCCTCCGTTTTATGATTTCTATGATCAAACTCTATGATCAAACCACCACAATGAACTTCTTTCATTACTTTTGTATCGTGTTCTTTCATTCCTTAATTCATATTTCTTCACAATTTTTACTACTATTACATTCCAGTTTCTAACCTGTCCCTCCCATGATTGTCACTAGCTGGACCTACAATCTTATGACCTCTGCCATGGTCATAACTCTAGTAAATCCAGGCTTTTATTGGGTGGTTTTTAGTAACACAGAGAAGGTGTAAGATAGTTTACCATATTTAGTTATAATCAGACTACATGTAGCATGCCTTATTAATAGCAAGGATGATATTGGTCAATTTTGGTACATTTTGACTAGAATACCACAAGTGCAAATAAATTTTATCAGTTTATATAAAGCATGCTTGAACTATTCTGTGCAGATAATAATCTTTAATCTAGAATCTATCTCACAAACCAGCTGTGATGACCAGGGGCGTGGCACAAAAGCAACACAGTCAGATAAGCAATAAAAGTCCCTTTATTATCTCCAACTTTGCCCCCAATGTTCAGGTTACCTTCTGGCTGGAGAAAAACACTCCCAGGAACAGTGTTTGACTGCAGAAAATTAAGTTCAAAACATGAGCAAAACAAACTGTAACTTAAAGTCCAAACAAGCCAAACTGAAGTAATTAGTTTGTCAGCCAAACTGAAGTAATTAGTTTGGCAGGGCAGGAGCAAGAATTTCAGACTTGAAGGCATGGCAAAATTCACATGGTTGGGAAGACACCAGGAACACAGATAAGCCACGACAACACAGGATAAAGTCACGTTTGCTCACGGCAGCCTGCTGCATGCAGCTTGCCTTTCTTATCAACTGTCTTCCCAGCTGTAGCTAATGAAGGGAGTCAGGGCCCTTTCCTCCCCCGTAAACCATGCAACCCACATTGCTCTCTTCTCCGTTCCTCCCTGCGTGTCCTAGGATGAAGAGGGTGTGGGCCTGGGCCTTCCTCTGAACTCCCTCTCCCTTGTTCTATCTCTTCCTTGCTCTGCCCAGCTGGACTTTGCCCTTCCACAGCCTCCTCCACAGCCAACAGAGCCACACTCCCATTCCCTATCAGCTCTCCGGCTTCCTTCTTGGATTCATTCAGATTCTGACAGGGCCATGACACCAGCATCACATTAAATAGGAGATAGAAGAACTATCAACTGACCATTCTATTTCAATTTTGATCCAACATCAGAAGATAATTTGGGGTAGAGAATGGGGGTACTGAGCAACAGCACATTTTTTGTAAACCTTAAGGCTTCCTGCTGACCACAGAAGTGTCTGCCTCCAGTGATATGAATTGTGTGCATATGGACATTTTTGCTTTGCAATACTCGGGGATGTTCAGGAGCTTTAAAAATGGAAATGATTCCACTTTGCCCTGTAAAAGCAGTAAAATGCTATTTTAGTTTAGTCATTTCTGCTTATTGTTACAATAACAATTAAGTATTTTGGCATTGACAATATGATTCTGGGATGTTGTGGGGGCCTACCTTGAGATTTGGGCCCCTGTTCTAAGCTATCATAAGCTATCATATTCTCTTGTATATTGGCAGGCTAGAGACCAGACAAATTGTTCTTTGGCATGACTTAATGGTTCTATTTATCATTGCTTGACCTAAACATGACCCTGGATTTCTTCTGCTTTCAGTTAATTATATACAAGTCTTATTGTCTCCAAAGAAAAACTTGTGGCTAATTATGGTTTAGGGCAGGGGTTCTTCAAATTTGGCAACTTTAAGACTTGTGGACTAGAACTCCCAGGATTTCCCAGCCAGCTTAGCTAGCTGAAGAATTCTGTGAGTTGAAGTCCACAAGTCTTAAAGTTGCCAGATTTGAAGATCCCTAGTTTAGGGGAAACCAGAATTGTAAAATATAGATGGAGGTTCTCCAGGTATGAAAATCAGAATGTATGAGGGGGCATTTATATTGTTGCCAATCCCCTGCTCAGGGCTGAGTTCCATATTATAACATCCACAAATAACTACATCTGTGAGCTTTAATTGAATACAGGTAGTCCTCAACTTGCAACAGTTCATTTAGTGACCATTCAAAGTTACAGCGGCATTGAAAAAAGTGAGTTAGGGTCGTTTTTCACAATTACCTTTCCAGCATCCCCACGATCACATGATCAAAATTCAGATACTTGGCAGCTGGTTCATATTTATGACTGTTGCTGTGTCATGGAATCATGTAATCTACCTTTTGCGACATTCTGACAACCAATGGGGAAGCCAGGTTTACTTAACAACTGGATTACTAACTTATCAACTGCAGTGATTCACTTAACAGAGGCAAGAAAGGTGGTTAAATGGGGCAAAATTCCCCTAACGAACATCTTACTTAACAACAGAAAATTTGGGCTCGATTGTTGTCATAAGTTGAGAACTACCTGTACAGCCAGTGAAGAGAGCCCACCGTCTTTCTGGATAAATGGTTCCATAGTCCATCTGCTCTTACACTGAGGAAGTTTCACCTGGCACCTGAATCTGACTTACTGTAACTGGTCCTGCAGTCTGGAATGAGAACCAAAAAGTTTGCTCGCAGAGTTGTGCATTTTGGGTTGGTCCTAAAAGAAGGCATTGCCTGACTGGATTTGGAATCTGTCTCTCTCTCTCTCCTATTTGACTAGAAATGGCATAAACTATTGGCTTCAGCTTCATTCTACCATGTCTACTTTTATTTTTATTTTTTTCCACAACTATTGCAAAAAAAAAAAAAAGGGATTCTGTACAGATTCCTTGGTTCTCCTTTTTGTGCTCCCAAAAATCAGTCACAAGGTGACGAGACACTGCGGGGGACTTGACAGAAATAGGAAATTCTCTGCCATAAAGATTTTTTTTCTTGGAACCAGTGGTGGGATTCAATTTTTCTTACTACCGGTTCTGTGGGCGTGGCTTGGTGGATATGGCTTGGTGGGCATGGCAGGGGAAGGTTCCTGCAAAATCTCTTTCCCTCCCCACCCCACTAACCTGCTTTCCAGCTCTGTTTTCCTGTGCAGGGCAACAAAAGAAGACCCAGACAATCAATTGGGACTCGGGAGGCAGAGAATAGATGGGGGCAGGGCCAGTCAGAGGTGGGATTTGCTGGTTGTCCGAACTACTCACAATTTCCACTACCAGTTCTCCAGAACTGGTCAGAACCTGCTGAATACCCCCTTTGCTTGGAATCCAGTGCTATTTATAAGCAGGAAGAATCCATTGGCTCACAGACATCAAAATTAGGTTCTGAATCAGCTTTCCCTCCAAACACTCCTTGATATGTCCTGGGTTGAGAAAATTGAGCTAGGCCAAACTCCCCAGAAGAGACTCTCTACCCTTGACTTACGTCATTCTTCCTTATTCTCCTGTATGATTTTGCCTTTCTAGCTGCTATTTTAAATTAGTTTCTCCCTCCCTCTGAATCTCTCTTTTTAAAGTTTTTAAATGTCATACTCGTTAACCTGCCTCTTACCATTCAAGCATTCAGGGCAATACACACTGATATATTTTATTCTTGAAATCTTTCTTCTTCCTGTGTAGACCGACTGGAGACTGCAAATAGGCAACTGGCCAGCCGAGAGTTTGAGGGACATGAAAATAAGGCAACAGAGGATCTTTATGCCTCTCAGAGTGAGTGCCATGTTAATATATGATAGACCTATATAGGAATGTAAACTTATGTGATTTCACTTCATTTCTTAGCATCTGGATTTTCCCCCTGTTTTTCTGGAGAGATTGTTGTAGCAGTTTATGCTAGGGGGTCGGGGAGGGAAAAGTGGGAAGAGTTTTTTAACGGAAGTGAAAAGATACGAGAGGGAAAAAGAAACCCATCCCCTGATTTGCAAATTCCTTCAAAATTCATGCAGAACCCAAAGTGGTTCTGCATATTAAATGTGATGCCTTTAGCAAAAGCAGTAGCACTTAGACTTATATACCACTTCACAGTGCTTTTACAGCCCTCTTTAAGTGGTTTTACAGAGTTAGCCTATTGCCCCCAACAATCTGGGTCCTCATTTTGCCCACCTCGGAAGGATGGAAAGCTGAGGCAAACCTTGAGTCTGGTGAGATTTGAACTGCCAAATTGCAGTCAGCCAGCAGTCAGAAGAAGCAGCTTGCAATATTGCACTCTAACCACTGCGCCACCGTGGCTCATGTTTTGTTAAAACGTGCCACGGATATTTGCATTCTTCATCCCCAACATGTAGATGCTCTCTGCATCAGCCTCTATGGTAAATTATCAAAATGATACTGAAAAATGAGCATTGCCCACAGAAGGATGGCTGCTGTGTTGACCTTTTATTCTTCCTTGTTTCTGTCCAGCCCAAAGGAGACACTTAGAACCACAATGAAAAATCTTCAGTCTGCAGGACTTTATGTGGCCCTTGGAAGCCATTCCCAGGGTTGCCATCAATTTTTAATGCAAAAGAAAGAAATGCTTATTGTACACCTGAGGAAAAATGGCATTAATTGCATTTAATTAATTTTAATAAGACTTGTCTTGGCTCTGTCTGCTTTAATCCCCTAGCCAAGGGGTCCCCAACCACCATTAGGTGTTTGCAACCGGACCACGGAAACAGTGCGCAAGTACAAATGTGCATCCCTACTTTCGCGAGCGGCAGGCGAGCATGTGCATGTGTGATCCATTTGTGTGAACAGAAGGCATGCATGCCTTCCAGCCACTCACGAGGAACCATCCCCTCTCCTCACCCCTCCACCGGTCCTCAAAGCTGGAAGTTGGAGAACTCTTCCCTAGCCCACAAGTTCCCCTCATTACCAAACAGACCTCCTTTTATGATAATGTTAAGTCATCTTTTAAGATGCATTTATCGGTAAAGAACAACATTGCCCTGGGTGGGAAACTCTGGAGTATGAACTTTTGGCTCAAATTTGTGGAGATGAAAAAAAAAGAAAGAAAGAAAAAAATAGAAACCAACTCATTAGTAATAAGGGACAGGCAAGAACAGCCTTCAAATCATTGTCATTGTTCCTAAGGGGCAAAATAGGCTGGCTGCTGTCTTTTTCTCTAAAGTTCCAAAAATAGATACTGTATGAGGCTGTAGGAAGAATCGTAGATGATGTATTTAGCCATTCCTGCCCTACTTTTTCAGCCTGACAAAGCACTGAAAAGACGACAATCATTTTGTCCTATTTCAGAGCACTAATGCCCCTGATCATCCAGGTTCTGTTTAGACATTGTGTTGATTCTCATTTTTACTCTTAGGCTTATTATATTAAGTGTGGAAATCACTTGAGACAGTCGCTTTTCACACATTTTATAGTTGTGAATTTATAACTGGGTGTTCGACAGAGAAGTGTTATTTTGTCCATCTAATGACAGTGGTAGAATGGGGTAAATGACACAATGGCTTTCACCATGGATGCATGTTGGATTACAAATTGTAGAGGTCTGCTGTAGAATATCTTTCATTTAATCCTGGCTAATTTGAAAGGAGTGAACTTAGTTTAAGGGCTAGGAAAAATTGCTAAATGCCTAACTAGTTTCCATGAACTGACATTAATCAATAAAGTTGCAGGATGGCAGCTTTGAAGAAAACCAGTCGAAAAGATGAATGCAATCAATTAAAGAGTGCAGTGCCTCTAAGCAGCTGTGAGCTGTCAGGTTTTCTCTGAGCAAGAGAAATTTACAGGGGGCTCTTACCTATAAGTTGGACTGACAAAATCAGAAATGAGGAGGTAATAAGCCGCTTGGGAAAGCCAAGGGAAATCATCAAAACCCCATAAAAAAGCGAGAGAATATTTTGGACATGTGATGCGACACCGGGAAAAATATGCCATCGTTCACTTAATCTTCTAGGGAAAGATTGAAGGCAAATGAGGTCCAGGTAGAAGAAGAACATTACAGCTTCAAAATCTAAGGGACTGGTTTGGACAAGACCCAGCAGCGCTTTTTCGTGCGGCTGTTGATAAAAATAGGATTTCCAAATGATTGCCGAAGTCTGATGATGGATATGGCAGGAGGAGGAGGGGGAGGAGGAGAAATGAGCTAAATTTACAATACTTAAAGATAAACTAGAAATCTAGGATCTGCCAGTAGATCCCAGTCAAGAATTGCAATAACTGCCCATTCATTGGGACTGGGACAGCCTACCCTGACTCATTGGCAGTACCACAGATTTGCCAAAATACAATATTTATTATTTTGTTATGAATGAACATACATGTCCCAGGATACATGTTGCAGCATCCAATTTAGGTTGGTTACTGGGGCCAGAGGTTTTGACTTCCATGCTTTCGGACTCAAACTGGAGCCCATCGTCAGGGAATTTCTCTCTAGGTTAGATAGGTTCCAGCAGGAGTCTAAAAACTTGGAATACAAAACTTTTGGTCCCAGTGACTGACCTAGATTGGATTATTTTTTTTAGCTAACAATGTTTACTGAAATATATGTATAGCTATGTACACTTTGCTGCAAATATTGCTGGAACTACCACAATTCATAACTGAGTTGAGCTATTGATCCTAAACATAGGAGCAAATGTAGTTCCTTAAAGGACAAATCATGCAAAATGCCACAGATGTTTGGCATGAATACTCTATGTAATCCAGACAGGTCCATGCTACAAATAGCAGATAGAGTATTTCCAAGAATAGAAAGAGGATTATGAAGATCCTCATCCAATAGACTTTATTTATTTATACTCAGATATTCACAGCCTTGTGAATACCATCTGCAGTGTAATCTTGAGGTAAAAACAGAACTGGGCATCCTGGGTTAACCAGCAAAGTGTTCCTATGCAGCACCATCTGGAATAAGATGGCACTGTTAGAATATGAGTGCCCATTTTAGAAATTCTTCCCAAATGATTATCAGGTGTATACAACAGTAATGGCAATAGCAAAAACACTTATACAGCTTCACAGTGCTTTACTGCCCCCTCTAAGCGGTTTACAGAATCAGCATGTTGTCCCCAATCTGGATCCTCATTTTTCCCACCCTGGAAGGATGGAAGACTGAGTCAATCTTGAGCCGGTCAGGATCGAACTCCTGACAGTGAATGGAGTCAGCCTGCAATACTGCATTCTAACCACTGTTCCACCGCGGCACCTAAGTTAATTAAGTAAGATAATTAAAATGTTAGAAACGTTTAAATTTGTGTGTGAGAGAGAAAGAGAGACAGTATGTAAGAGTGGTTTGAACTTAAGCAGAGCATTTGGGCTTAAGCACATTTATTTATTGCTTTTTGCAATAAAAAGATACGCAAAGCAAATCACAATAAACCTTCACTTATAATTAATGGTTGGAAAAATTGTAACACAAAATTATAGTGAAGTTAAATTGAGCACAGTTGAACAAACAACAAATAAACATGTTTGAAATTCAAGCAAAGAGGAAAACCAAAGTGTACAAGGCAAATATAAAATAATAAAGGTGATGTGCACAAGTAGCAATTGTCTTTAATATACTATGTAAGGGTGCAACAGCATAAATTCAGTTCAGAGGACTAGTTTGTGGTTGGTTCAAAGGAGGCTGGAAGCAAGAAAGAAAAATGGGGGGGGGGGGAGATTTGCAATAATTTTCTCAACACTCCCCTCCCTTAAGTTTGGATACTAGCACTTGGCTTTCATGTGTTTCTGTTTTGAGCAGAATATTTAGGAGAACAGATAACAGTGAGCCTAAATAGAATTCAGTTTAGTTTAGTTTTTTTCTCTTTTTATGTTTGAGGACATAAAACATTTGCTTTGCAATAAAATGGATTTAGGTTGCCATTTTTATTATATGGAAATATTGGAAATACGTGTTTCAGTCTACTCTTGTTTGGCAAGGACCCACTTAAAATACTCTGTGGAGTTCTGGGGCAGTTTAAAAATGGCATTGAGAAGTTGGAGTGAGTTTGGAGGAAAGCTACCAAGATAGTGATTGTGAACTAGGTCTTATGAAGAACAGCTAAAGCAGTGCTTCTCAGCCTTGGCAACTTGAAGATGTGTGTGCTTCAACTCCTAGAATTCCATAGCCAACTTTGGAATTTTGGCAGCTGAAGTCCACAGACCTCCAGGTTGCCAAGGTTGAGCTAAAGGAACTGGATATGTTAGAAGATTGAGATGAGATTGATTAGCAATCTTCAGACATCTTATTGGTCGTCGTATAAAGTTGGAAGTTGGCTTCTTTTGGGTTCTGGGGT
The DNA here is from genome assembly GCA_004320025.1 of Laticauda laticaudata. Classification (NCBI taxonomy): domain Eukaryota; kingdom Metazoa; phylum Chordata; class Lepidosauria; order Squamata; family Elapidae; genus Laticauda; species Laticauda laticaudata. The sequence goes on along the minus strand of BHFT01036309.1, from coordinate 82,093 downwards.
TGGATGAAAACAAACAGGTTGAAACTAGAGAGGAGTAGACGGGTTAGATAGTAGGAGGAATTTCTCGACAGTTAAGCACTGTTAAGAAGCGGAATACATTGCCTCATAAAGTGCTATGTTTCTCTTCCTTGGACGCCTTCGATCAGAGGCTGAATTACCATCTGTTTGAAATACTAGAGAAGATTCTGCACTGACGTTTGATTGGAGATCTTGTGATCTTCTGCCCAACCCATGTCTTGATTCTGTGAACAAACATATTTTGCAGGCCATCAAGTTCAGAAAAGCTTATGACAGGATTGATTCCCCCCCCGCCGCCTTTTTGTGATCTCATGTCATGCTTTCTTTGTCCTTTGGTTTTTTTGCAGAATAGATGGAAAGTATGGAGGGGTGAGAATGACAAATCTAGGTATTTGTGCCTCCATGCCAGCAATTTAGTGAACATTGTACTGTTCCTTAACTTCCATGAAGATTCTTTATCAGAATCTCGAGGACTCCCCATAAGTGTTTCCTGGAGAACAAACAGGCAAAAGATGTTCCCCATGCAATGAAACATAACTCATGCTGGGGCATCTGAACTATTTGGGGATGCTTGGCTGCAGCTGAAGTTCACTGAATTCTTTCCCATCCGATGACTCAGTGCCAAGTTCACATGAATGAGGCAAAGCTAAATAAAGCACAACAGTGCTTCCCAACACCCTCCCCAGTTGATGTTGATATTAGCAAGGCCTTGCTGGAATCAACAGCAGATATGTTATTTCAAGTCTACTTACAAGCTTTGTCTAAAGTAGTTTTCCCACCAGAATGGACTCCATTGAATCTGTTCGGTGCCACCTGAGTATACAAGATGTGGAAATATGCACTCACACACATCCATCTTGGTCTGGTATCCCAGCTCAAATGGAGGTTCATCCTTAATAACTTGCTATTTTTTTAAAAAAAAATTAAGAATATTGAAATTATATCTCATTTATGTTTCATTATTAAAATTTCATGTTGGGACTATGAGGGCTCGTATGTGGAAATCAACAAGCCCCTTCTGGATCTCTGCAAATATGTATTTTACATGCGAGTGTATATGTAGGTGGGTAGTCAGGGGTAGTCAACCTTTTTATACCTGCCACCCACTTTTGTATCTCTGTTAGTAGTAAAGTTTTCTCTAACCGCCCACCGGTTCCACAGTAATGGTGATTTATAAAGTAGGGGACAAAACCCCTACCGTCCACCATGAAAGCTGGAATGTCCACTAGTGGGCGGTAGGGACCATTAGCTACCACTGATGTTGGTGGAGAACCAGTTTGGTGTAGTGGTGAAGATGCTACCTGAGTTCTAATCCTCCCTTAGGCATGAAAACTATTTGAGTGACTTCAAGCCAGTCTCAGCCCAACCCACCTCACAGGATTGTAGTTGTGAGGAAAATAGGAGAAGGAAGGTGTGTTGGATATGTTCACAGCCTTGAGTTATTTGTAAAAAAAGAATAATTAAGGCATGATATAAATAAATAAATATATCATTGAGTGATCAAAAGCCAGGATATAAATCCCATAATAAATTAGAATACTAGGTGAGTTTGTAAAAAAATGTTCCGTAGATGGCTCTTACAGGTATCAGATTTAAAACCAGATGTTCACCTACATCTTTGCTTTATATATTCTCCTCAGCTTGTTATACCACAAATTTTAGTCAGGCAAGCACACAGTGCTTTAAAATGAATGTGTGGGCTTCTGGAAATGGTAAAGGTGACTCAGCCTTCAATTGTTCATAGACAATTTGTCCTGTCCTTGGGGCTGTCAGATGAATTCTTAAGGGAAGATGTCATCTTGAATGAGATCTCAGCTTTGGCCCATACCTGTTTCTGTCTCTAATTGCTTCCCCCACCATCCACACTCCCAAATTACTTGTTTTCCAAGTAATAAGAGTCTAGAGCTTTATAGAGGTTGAAAGAGTCATTTTTCATCCCCAGGTATTGGTAATAGCAGGGGCTTCTATAAAATATGTTCAATGTGTAGAAGAAACAACCAAGTATACATTTTAGACTGGAAGCTGAAAAACAGCTTGGCTTTTCAGCAGTGCAAGAAACTACAATGCAAATGGTAAAATAAAATGTTTTGCTTAGGATTCTCCCTCATAATTTATTTAATTTTTAAAGTGTGTGTGTATATATACATCTGAATCCAAGAGTTTTGTGTTGTGGCTAGCAGACAATTGTTTCAGAATTTATAGTTGAAATCCAAACATGTTAAAGTTGCCAAGTTGAGGAAAAATATTGCTTTATACTTAAAATACTGTCCAGATAATTGTCAACTTACAACCATTTGTTTCATGATCATTTGAAGTTACAAAGACACTGATAAGTGACTTATGACTGTTTTTCACACGACTGTTGTAGCATTCCCATGGTCAGGTGATCAGAATTGGCTACTGACTCTTGTTTATGACGGTTGCACGTCCTGGGGTCCTGTGACCACCTTTTGCAAACTTCTGACAAGAAAAGTCAATGGGGAAGCCAGATTCACTTAACAGGTTGTGTTACTAACTTAACAACTGCAGTGATTCACTTAGCAGTTAGGGTGAGAAAGGTCATAAACAGGGCAAAATTCACTCAACTGTTTTGCTTAGCAATGGAAAGTTTGGGCTCAATTATGGTCGTAAGTTGAGACTACCAGTGCAGTCCTCAGTATGAGAATGAAAAACTAGCCTATATTGGGCTGAATGGCTCAACTGATGGTTTGAACCAGGGGTGGGCTGCTGGGGGTTTGCAGGAGTTCGGAAGAGCCCCTACCTAAGATTCTGTGCAATTTGGAGAACCCCCAAATCCCACTCTTGGCTGGCCCTGCCCACCCCTCACCGCTCCTCCCAGGAGTATCCACACAGCCCATTTTGGATGCAGGGAAGTACAGAGTGAGCATGAAAGCTCAGGGAGGGCGAAAAAAGGGTCTCCTGGAAATTTGAGAAGGCTGGAAATGGGCCCATTTCTGGCTTCCAGTGAGCCTCCAGAGTCTGGGGAGGGCAAAACACCCCCACCTCCCCCACTGCCATGGTGCAGAAGTCCAATTAGGCCACACCCACCCAGCAACTGGGTAGAGAACCCATTGCTAAAATTTTTGAAGCCCACCCGATTTGAACCCTGATCTCCTGGCTTAGTTGGAAATACTTTCTGCTACACCATGGTGGCAATTTTTCAGGGGGCTCTTTTAAGACATATGGCCTTTTCCTGCCTTTTTCCTTGCCCAGCCATCTACTGAGGTAGTTAAACGATGGAGTTCTAAAAATGTCCATGGCAAAGGGAGGGACTTGCTATATGGTAGTCCTCCTTCAGGCATTGTGGACACTGCTAGGAATTGAATTTTCATTTTTCATAAAATGGCCACCTAACTTGTGTGAAAAACTGTCTTAAACTACTTTATTCAGCATGCCCTTGTAACTTCAAACAGTCACTAAAAGAATAGAATAGAATAGAATAGAATAGAATAGAATAGAATAGAATAGAATAGAATAGACAGAGTTGGAAGGGACTTTGGAGGTCTTCTAGTCCATCCCCCTGCTTCGGCAGGAAACTCTATGTCATTTCAGACAAATGGTTGTCCAATCTCTTCTTAAAAACTTCCAGCGTTGGAGCATTTACAACTTTGAGAGGCAAGTTGTTCCACAGGTTAATTGTTCTAACTGCCAAAGTGTTGTATGTTATGGATTACCTGTATTCTGTTCGAAAGTTTATATTTGAAGCCCAGGGCTATAATTAGAAATAAAGATAATGATGGACACCAACAGTTGCTTTGCAACGTGGAGTGTACAAACTAGGAGAACTGTCTGTAAATACCTCAAAGAGTCCTGGACACTAATTTGGGTACTGAAAATCTAGAATTTTAAGGTTTTTTTTTTTCCTGAAGGATCTGGCCTTGATCTTGTCTCCCTTCTAGACAAAGAGTATTTGAAGGAGAAGGAGAAGCTAGAAATGGACTTGACGGCCTTGCGCTTGACCAATGAGGAGCATCGAAGGCACATTGAGATTTTGGATCAGGCTCTGAACAGCGCCCAAGCCAAAGTCATCAAATTAGAAGCAGAGGTGAGAGGTTAAATTATCTCTGATAAACAGACACTTGTTTTCTTTCCTTGAGATTGGTGTGGGTGGAAAATTATCCAGTTGGTGCTAAGGATGATGCGTTGGCTGCCAATCTAAACATCAGCATTAAAAGAGATATTTGTCTTAGGACACAACAACACTTCTGGAGCTGTCTGGAATATTTTGACTAAAGAGTCTCAGGTGTTCTAATCATGCTTTTCAAAATGGTTTCTCAAATTCCTTCATTGTTTTGGTTGTCCTTCAGCTTGCCCTTTTCTGCATCTTTTGGAGTTTGTTCATTTTGAGACATAGTAATTGGATTGTGCATAATTTTTTAAGACTATCCCATTGGACTCAGTTGTATCTTCCAATCTGCAAGCGTTTGTCCTCAGCATTTATTATTGTGGCTAGAGTAACCCAGAACAAAAGGGAGGTGCACCTGCAGCCCAGAAAGTATGAAGTGCATCTGCTGGGTTAATTTTCCAATTGTATTAAACCGATACAAAAATAACCCAAATCATACAACAAAAATTGTTAAAAGGCATTAAAAACAATGACATTTATTAACCCATAAAAATATAATCTGTGAGAGTCAAATCCAATTTATTAGTGGAACAGTGCGGGCTTCATACCACACTGCTAGGTCCCCAGGCAAGATGGCAAAACAAAGTCTTCAGGTTCTTCCTGAAGGCCAGAAGATGACAACCTACATGTGATGAGGCAAAAGTTAGCCTCAAGGCAGAAAAGCCTTTCTTGCTGTGTCCTGTGAGGTGAATACTTTAATAAATGGGATCTGTACCATGCTTCCAAATGCGAGGTCCGATGGAATAGATGGTTGTAACTAGGGAGTGATTTTCTGCCCTTTTTGTTTCAAATGACTCTGGGTGACTGCTAGCAAATAAGCATTACAAAGCATTAAAATCATGGGATATTAAATGACAGAACATACAAAATAAAATCATTAACACAAGATGGAGAAGGAAGGAGCCAAATAAAATTGCGGGGGTGGGGGTGTTAGTTTTTTATATGCGTCAACTACCTCTAGTTGTGAAACCTCCCCCCCCCCCCCCATTGGGGCTACAAGCCATTGAGCAGAACCAGGTTTTAAGGCTCTTACAAAAAGTCAAGGGGGGAACGGGACAATCTCACCTCCGGAATAAGATATTCCAAAGGGCAGGAGTCAATTCGCCGTTGTCTTCTCCTGCACAGTAATGAATTAATATCTTTGCCATTGTCACTTAAGTGACCATCAATCTCCAGCATATTCCTATAATGCTGCAGCCCAGTTGTACTGTCCAGATAGTTTAGAGTTAATGGGATTTGGGATAGTTAGTTAGGACTTGTAGCAGTCCCCTTAAGGGAATGCTTAATGGTACCCCTTAATGGTAAATGTAGTCAAGGTATCCTGGGAAATGTAGTCCATGTCATGTGGTCACATCTGTAATCCTGATTGGTCACTAAATTGACTCTTGTTGGGTTGGAGGAGGCTCCTTCACTCTTGCCTGAACACAGCCTCATGGTGGTAACTCTACCCCCATTTTTAAAAAATAGACTCTATTGAATTTTTATTACATTAAAAATATAAAAATATATCAGTCAATAACAGCTATTTGTAGTGCTTATCAAATGACAATAATTCTTGCATTATTTACAGGTATTAATTTATGCGTAATTACATTCTTATTCTATTGCTTATATTTAATAATTACTTATCTTTGATCTGTCTCCAATCTATCCAGCTATACCATTGTTCCCACACCTTATAAAATATTGAAACTTCTTTATCATTTAAACTCAATGTTAATTTATCCATTTCAGCACAGTTCATAACTTTTTGTATAACCAATTTCTCTGGCTGTTTCCAGCATTGGGCAAAGGTAATCCTGGCAGCAGTCAATATGTGTAATAATAATGTTCTTTACGTATTTTTTTTGAAGATCCCCAATAGGAAGAGTTCTGGTTCTAGGTCTAATTGTTCATTGGTGATTTACTGTAGCTAATCTTTGATTTTAAGCCAATATTTTTGAGCCTCTGGGCAAGACCACCACATATGATAATATGTTCCCTCTTTTTTTTTTTACATTTCCAACATATAGGACTCATTTTAGGGTACATTTTCGCTAATCTCAAAGGTGGAAAGTGCCACCTATAGAACATTTTAGATGCATTTTCTTTGTATGGTGCTGATTTGTTAATTTGTGATTTCTGTTCCATACAGTCTCCCAATCTGATAACTTTATGTTCATACAACAATCATTTTAATTTGCTTCCCAAAAGCTTTTCTTCAAAAAGATCAAGAAACTTAAGTTACAGGACACAATTTAGAAAGGAGCACCAGACTTCCTTTTCATGAGTATACATACACACACTAAAATTCACGAATGGGTTGCTGTTGTTATTCCAGCAAAGCCATAGTTACATGAGCCTCAGTGACCTGAAAATGCTAAATGAACAATAAACTAACCATATTGTGATTTACATGGGATGAACCATTTCCAAGATCTCCATGGTATTTGGACCCAAAGCCAACTCTTTCTCTCTTTTTCCTGCATACACATACAGTCTTGCATAAACATAAAGTCGCTGTTCTCAGTCTCGTATATTTTCCCAGTAAAATTTTTCTTCTGCTGCTGCTCTCATTTCCTTGCTCTGAATTGCTGTGATGTCCCGGGGCGTGGCACAAAGGCAACACAGACAGTTAATCAATAAGAGTCCTTTTATTAGCTCCAACTTTCCTCCCAATGTCCTGGTTACCTTCTGGCTGGAGAAAAACTCTCCCAGGAACAGCCTTTGACTTCAGAGAATCAAGACCAAAATGTGGTCAACAAAAACTGTAACTAGAAGTCCAATCAAGGCAAAATGAGGTAATTAGTTTGGCAGGGCAGGAGCAAGAATTTCAGATGGCAAAACTCAACATTGTTAGAAAGACGCCAGGAACACAGATAAGCAAAGATAAACTCATGTTTGTTCCCAGCAGACGCCACACTCAGCTTGCATCTCTTTTAAACACTCTTCCCAGGTGTGTCTAATGAAGGGAATCAGGGCCCTTTCCTCCCTTGTAAGCCACGCAACTCACATTGCTCTCTTCTCCGTTCCTTCCTGCGTGCCTTAGGATGAAGAGAGGATGGGCCTGGGTCTTCCTCTAAATTCCCTCTCCCTTGTTCTACCTCTCTCCTGCTCTGCCCAGTCAGACTTTGCCCTTTCCCAGTTTCCTCCACAGCCAATAGAGCCACACGACCACTCCCTGTCAGCTCTTTGTCTTCCTCCTAGGATTCAGACTTGACAGGGGCATGACAATTGCACTGACAGATGGGTTGGCCAGAGAGTTCTCTGCTTTGAAGGGAATAAGTTCTCAGTTGTCGGAGGCATTTCCTTAGAGGCAGAATTATTCCCGTTGGGGATATTGAGGTGCGCTTCATATATTGGACTGAAGGTCAGACAAAAGTGACCTGAGTTTCTGTGATTCTGCCTTCAGCTACGGAAGAAGCAAGCACACGTCGAGAAGGTAGAGAAACTCCAGCAGGCCTTGACCCAACTTCAGGCAGCCTATGAGAAGAGAGAGCAGATGGAGCATCGGTTACGCACCAGGCTGGAAAGAGAGTTGGAATCTCTGAGGCTGCAACAGGTGAGAAATTGAAGGTGGGACTTTGGTTCCTTGGAGTGATTTAAGGTGTTGTCAGATCAAAGCTTAGAAATGACTTTGTGTTTGTAATAGTACAGTACTCCAAATTATGATTGCTACAGCACCACCTGGTCACATGAACAAAATTGGGGTGCTTGGCAATCCACTTGCCTTTACAAACAGCTGCAGGAATGCTGCAGTGTCTCCTTGGCTATCTTTTCCCCCTTATCCTGCCCTGGTGGGTCTCTTAGGCTTTCCTCCCACCTGGCTGAATCCCCACAGGTCTTGGACATGTTTCCTGTCCCAGTAAGTCCCATAACCTCCTCTTCCATCACACTTCAATCTATTTATCTTTTTTAAAGGAAAATTATATGTTAGATCAATTCCTTCTGTGTATCAAGGTAAAGAATTCTGGATAACCATTACCTGAAGATGTGTTTACATTGATATTAATGAATTGGAAGATGAGGTGCCTAAAAACAACCATGGCTTGCTGCTATTAGTGGCATAAGCTACAAGTTTGTGCATTTTCCAGTCTCTTCCCAGCTGCCACATTCTAGATGAGCCTTGGTGGTACAGTGCTTAAAATGCAGCATTGCAGGTTAGCTCTGCCCACAGCCTGTAGTTTGATTCTAATGGACTTAAGGTTGACACAGCCTTCCATCCTTCCGAGGTCAGTAAAATGAGGACCCAGATTGCTGGGGGCAATAGGCTGATTCTGTAAACTGTAAACAGAATGCAGTAAGGCAGGGGTCCCCAACCACCGGGCCCCGGACCGGTACCGATCCGTGGATCATTTTGTACCGGGCCGCAAAGAATGAATAATTGTGATTAAAATATATATAAAAATATGCTTTTAGTAAAGAAATAGTAAAGAAGCCCTTTACTATTGGGGAAGAATTGATTTTGCCAGTCCTTGAAAAAGTGTTTCTGCGTGAAACTGGTCCCTGGTACAAAAAAGGTTGGGGACCACTGCAGTAAGGCACCATGGGGTGGTACATGATTAGGGGACTGAAGACTAAAACATATAAAGAATGGTCGCTGGAACTGGGCATGTCTAGTCTGATGAAAAGAAGAATAAGGATGACATGATAGCAGTCTTTCAGGGGCTGCCACAAAGAAGAAAGGGTCAAGCTATTCTCCAAAGCACCTGAGAGCAGGACAAGAAGCAATGGGTGGAAACTGATCAAGGAGAGAAGCAACCTAGAACTAAGGAGAAATTTTCTGACAGTTAGAACAATCTATCAGTGGAACAACTTGCCTCCAAAAGTTGTGAATACTCAACACTGGAAATTTCCAAGAAGACAGTGGACTAATTAAGGCACCTGAAGCATGTCAAACTTGCTGGAACTTTCTTGGCAGACAGCTAATATGGGACATAGATGGACTCATAACCACCTAGGCCTTATACTGTAGATGACATAGGTACTTTGATTTGTACCCAAAAGCTTATAATAACCAGCATAGCTGGTGTAAGAACAGTATTAGATGCCAGGCATTCCCATAACCACTTGCATTGCTGCATTCTGGACCAGTTATAGCTTCAGAGTGATCTTCAAGAGCAGTTCCATGTAGATCACTTTCAATCAATCAATCAATCAAATCAGTGTTTTACCAAGATAGTAAAGTCTCATGTAAGTTCACATGCATGGTAACTCAGACACAACTCTAGTAAGGCCTCCTGATTCCAGGAAAGACACAGTTAGGGCACCGGACAAATCTGTGTAAAGGCTTCCTGGTCCCAGCTTCTACTTGATTCTAAATTCCAGGGGAAAAATAGCTTGTACCCTAGTTCTATATTGGGAAACATCTATCCATCCAGTCATTGGTAGATCCCTGGAACTGGATGTCTCATGCTCCTGTACCCCTTTGTCTTACCAAAATGGAGCTTCAGCCTGTTTCTCTTCATCCAGACCCAACAGGCTCCAGGTATAATGACAATCTTTTGTTTTTATCACTTGGTTGGTTCAGGTTCAAGGTTGACCTTGCTTGACCTTGCTGAGGATGTAGAGTTTGCCATATTCTGTCAAACACTATTAATATCTTGAGATCTGGAAAGACTATGCAACAATGGAAATCTTTCCCTATAGGAAGCCAATGTTGAGATTGCTGTTGTACTACTCTTTTATGTGCTTCGGCGGGCTTCGTTCCAAAAACCAGAAATACTTTCCCGTAGGCTATTTTTCAAGTTATATGTAACTCTGCTTTCTTTTCCTGGTATAATTGGCTAGAAAACTGCTGTTATAATTCAGTGAAGTATACTGAGTGAAAAAATATCTCCTATCTGTGTGCCAGAACTGTAAGGAAATCTTCTGAGGAGCATTCTATAGGAAGAAAAAAATCATTGTGAGCATCTGAAAATTGTATCTTGCATATCTTTTAATTTTCTCATTGCGTTGGCCCCAGAGGTGGTATTCAGCAGGTTCTGACCAGTTCTGGAGAACCGGTAGCGGAAATTTTGAGTAGTTCAGAGAACCGGCAAATACCACGCCTGACTGCAGATTTTACAGTATCCTTCCCCTGCCACGCCCATCAAGCCACGCTCACCGAACCAGTAGTAAAAAAAATTTAATCCCACCACTGGTTGGGACTCCTGGTACATACTAATTAATTTCTTAGACCAGTGTTCCTCCACCTTGGCAACTTGAAGAGATGTGGGCTTTAACTCCCAGAATTCCCCATGCTGGCTGGGGAATTCTGTGAGTTGAAGTCCATACCTCTTCAAGCTGCCAAGGATGAAGAACACAGTCTTAGAGCTTTCTACTGACTGGAGAATTGTCAGTTGGTAAAATATCTGAGTTTCCAGTCTCTCAAGAGAAAGCTCTGCCATTAAGGGAAGGAAAACGGCTATCACAAGAGGGAAACCAAAATATCTGCCTCTGTGGTGTTTCCTGTTTCAATCAAAACTCCTAGTTTGCTCTCAGCTTCCCTGGAGGACGTTTTCTTGAAAGCCAACTACCAACACAATCAGTGTTTATGAATGGAAAGACACAAGGTGCTGTGGAATAGAAGTGGCCATGGACTTTTGCCCATTGAAAATTGGCGCAGCCATAAAGTCTTTATCAGTAATGAAGACTAAAAATGTGCAATCAAAACAAATATGTTATTGGTTTCTCCTTGAGTTCCAACCTTCCCAAGTCACCTCTTCCTCCTGCATTGAATGTTCAATTGTATCAAGGAGAGAGATCTCTCTTGACACCAATCAAACTGTCAGAGCTCCCGCAGTTGCCCCCCTTTAAATCATGAGTCTCTAGCCGAATTTTCAAAACTTAAAGAAGATTTATTAGGAGTAAACGTGCCGGCTCTGCCTGGGTGTAGCTGACTCTGAGACATATATTCATTGTCACCCTTGACCCTGGCTTTCCCCCCCCCCCCCGGGNCTGGATTTCCCCCCCCCCCCGGGTGTATCATAATTGATATTCTCCAATGGGACACATCCATAGCCAAGAGTTATCAATCACACTTTCCAGTTTGAATTTTGCGTGGCAAAAACTTCAGTCGCCTAGAAATTATATTTGAAAACATTTATGGAATGCAAATTGCCCATTGCTCCCTCCTTTTCTGTTGGTAACTCAAAAAACCATAGAAATATTTTTATGAGTTGACACAATCATTCGCTCAATCAATCAATCAATCAATCAATCAATCAATCAATCAATGTTTTACCAAGATAGCAAAGTCTCACTTAAGTCAAGCTTCGTACTTAGTGACTGTGTGGAACTCATGGTGTTTCTCATGGAGTATGGGAGTGTGGAAACAGATCCAGCCTGATGAAAGCTTCTGGTTGTCACATATGGAAACTGGACTGAAATACACCATGCATAATACATCCATACACGTGTAACTCCATCAGTAATGGACCCTTGGTGGTTTTAGTGAGAGACGCAAAGCCAGACCAGATGAATGTGTGAGCTTCTTCTTGCCTGTGAAATGTGTACTAAAAATGGTTTAATAGAGCCATCTTCCTTTATTTCAGAAACAAGGGAATTACCAAGCAGCCCCTGTGCCTGAGTACAACGTCCCAGCCTTAATGGAGTTAGTGCGGGAGAAGGACGAGAGGATCCTGGCTTTGGAAGCCGACATGACCAAGTGGGAGCAGAAGTACCTCGAGGAGAGCACCATCCGGCACTTTGCCATGAATGCTGCAGCTACAGCTGCCACAGAAAAGTAAGATGGGTTGATTTCATTTATTTATTTAACCACATTTATAGAAAGAGTTGAATGATAGGAAACTAGACTGAAATACACCATGCATAATACATCCGTAGTCATCCAGTCTTCCATGGATGTTGGGTGAAACCCAAGGGCTTTTGAGATCTTTTTAAAGCTCTCCATAGACCTCTTGTGAGACACTGAGAGATTTCATTGCCTCATGTGATTATGGAGATACAAAACATATCTTTTCCTCCCTCCCTCCCTCCCTCCCTCCCTCCCTCCCTTCCTTCCTTCCTTCCTTCCATCACTCACTCACTTCTTTTACTCTTCCCTTCCATTTGTTCCTTTTCCTTTCCTTTCTTTCCCTCCCCCTCCCTCCCTCGCTCCTTCTTTCCTTTCATCCCTCATTCATCCCTTCTTCCCTTCATTTCCTCATTTCTTCCCTTTCCTTTTCTTTAGTTTCCTTTCCTTTCCTCCCTCCCCCCCTCCCTCCCTTCTTTCCTTCCACTCTTTGGTAGCAGGTGGAGGTCATGAGGATGTCATGACACACCTGGGCACCTTGTTGCCACCGCAGGATGCCAATGGCAGAGGAAGTCCTAAACTTTAATGAGTAAGCACCCATTGAGCATCCAGAGGCAGCTAGATGAGGCCTGTGGTCTCTTTGGCAAAAGAACCATACAGAAGAAGTATGAAAGACATTCCATTATGATTATCATAATTATGATTATGATTGTCATCATGATTATCATTATGAGAGACAAGAAAGCTCTTGTACCTAGAAATTTCCCGAGTAGAGAAGCAGATAATTAGATCAATGAAAGGAAGGTTCTTGGATTTTGATCAGGTCAGTTAAAAGCTTTTTGGTCTTTTTCCCCCGTGTTGCTAGAGATACTTTGGCCACCAACCACTCCCGCAGTGGCAGCTACAGTGAGAGTTCCCTGGAAGTCCGCATATGGCAGGAAGAACAGGAGACGATGCAAAACAACCAAAAGTGTCAGGACATGGAATACACGTAAGGAACAGCTGTGAAATAGCTGCCATGGGATTTGAATTAAGATACGGAGTGCTGAGGCTCCCAGCAATGTTTAATAAGCAGGTTCTGCTTTTCTGGCATATAAGGCCCTAATCCACTTGGGAACCAGATCCTGAATATTGATCCTGAGCATTCACGTTAGGAAACTGGTTGGTTGCCAAGAGTGTTAGAAAGGGTCCCTCTGATTATACTTTGACTAAATGTCCTCTTGTGGTTACTGGTGGGCAGGTCTTAATGAATGGTCTTCACCTAGAAGATCCTGGGGCACCATCTCTTGCATTTTGCAGGCACCACGCACCCCGCTCCTGGCTTTTCTTGTACTAATGCTATAGGACAGGGGTGTCAAATTTGATTTCATTGAGGGCCACATCAGGGTTGTGTTTGCATGGTCAGGGTGGGAGTGACCAACTTGACGTCACTCCTGTTGGGGGCGTCTGTGGTTGTCTGAGCAATCTGCCATCGAAAATAGGCTCCATTTTTGGCTCCCATGGCCTTCTGCAACACTCTGCCAGTGAAAACGGAGCTCCGTTTTCATTGTCAGAAGGTTTCAGGAGGCTGTGGCAGCCAAAAATGGAGCTCAGGAGCCTGTTTTTGCTGGCAGAAGCACTGCAGGCTGGTCCTTCTTTGTTTCCAGGGTGGCCCGTGGAGTACCCGGATATGGCCTGCAGGTCTTGAGTTTGACACCCCAGCTATAGGAAAATGGTTCTGTTTAGCTTTGTTTTCCTCCCCATATATTTTTTTCACGCTGTTTCCTTTTGTGTATTTTCATCATTTCTTTTTTCAATATTTTATTAAAGTTTATTATAAGATGAAAATACAAAAAGAAGCAAATGTTATTGGTAGAATGCTAAGGGAAAGAAGAAGGGTGTAAAGAGAACGAAAGAAAGAAAGAAAATGAGAATTTCCAACTTTTTCAGTGCAGTGGAATACAAAAAGAGAGAGTAACCTCAACCTTTTGTTTTACATTTCTAAATATTTCAAGCCATTTCTGATACAACAAAATTATTCTAATCATTAAAACTTAAAACCAAAGTTCCATTTCCCACCCCCCAATTTTGAGCCATAAGTGGTTTCCAAGTAGGAAGAAAACTAGATAAAGCCTTCTCTTTAATTAAAACAGTCAATTTTGCCATATCTGCTAACTCAATCAACTTTACCATCTATTCCATGTTTTAATCCTTTCTGTATGTGTTAGTACACTAGGTGGCAATGATATATTAAATAAATGATACCTATTGCTTAATTAGGCTATAAAATTAGCACTGCCTCAAGAACAGAGTGGACTACATTGTGTTCATGTTAGTTTTATGGTTCCATGCATTGTATGGATTGAGAAATGTCAATTAATAGTATAAACCACTGTGCATTTCACAGTAGATGCTGCTATGTTATCCATTCAATAAGAGGAAGGTTTGAAGGTGAACTTAATTCTGTAGGAAATAGCCTCTGCTGCAATGCAAATTTTAGCAAACAGTTTTGTTGTCTTGGGAGACTATGTGGTCATCTTTAGGATTACCCTCTCAATGATATCTGCAAGGGGAGGAGGCAGCCCAACCTGTCCATCTTTGCTCTTCTTCTCATGAAAGAGCTCTTGATGTCAGCCATTCAAAATAAGACAGAAAACAGATATCGCAAGAACTACTGGAAGTATATTCTATTGTTATAGGAAATAGCAGAATGTTCAGATCTCTCTCTTATACTAAAGATAATGAGTGGCAATCTTGAGTTTCCTTCTCACCTTCTCCTGCCTTTCTGGGTTAAGTTCATATTTTCAATAATAGTTATACAAGGGGAAGATAGACCATATCAATCAAATGCCTTCTACACAAAAAATATTTTACCCATGTTGAATACTTTGCAGGCTGGTTGGACTGCACAGTTACATCCAGTTACATCCACAAGGGATTAAGCAAGTCCAATATGATTTTGATCTTTGCAGCCATGTACCAATGTGGAAGTGGTGCATTTTTTGTGTGATTTTTAATGAATACTATGGATTAAATCAGATCAGTTGATCATGGCAGGATTAAAGGAAACCCTAACTGGGATTAGAATATATATTTGAATATAGACTGAGAAAGGGGTTTTGATCCAAATACCTCCTCCTCTTTAGCTGGGGCCAAGTGACCTCTTTAAGTCTTACTTCAATAATATTATTACATCCACATTTACTGCTGTAATAAATTATTACTATTGCTAGAATAAAGAATCTGTATGCAAAAATCATTGAGAAAGATGCCATGATCAAGGTCCTTCAGCAGCGATCCAGGAAAGATACCAGCAAAGGAGATTCTGCAAGTTTGCGACCCGCTCAGTCGGTGCCATCGATAGCTGCTGCTACCGGAACGCACTCCCGTCAGACCTCCCTTAACCACACTCAGGGCATTGAGGAGAAAAAAGAAGAGAAGTCCTGGAAAGAAAGCATTGGTGAGCTTCAGTTCATATGTGATATGAAGCAACAATTGTTGAATAGGCCAGTTTTATTCAGACAATATACTAAACCCTGTATTGTCTTTTATCAACTGCATTGGCTAGGTCCATGTGACTTGTTTATTTCAAATCAAGCAAAGCATCTTTATCACTCAATACAGTGTGTGAACCCATACTTGGCATGCAAACCTGGACCTGGCAAAGACCTACAAACCTCATCTCATCTCAACCTCATCAACTTTAAGATGTGTGGACTTCAACTCCCAGAATTCCCCAGCCAGATTTGCTGGCTGGAGTGTTCTGGGAGTTGAAATCCATATATTTTAAAGGGGCTGAGCTTGGGAAAACATTATGTTAAAGGAAGATAAAAGTATTATATTTCACCCATATGATGTTGCTCCATGCTTTTGGGGTAGCTTGCTGTTTTTCCCAATTCTGTCTCTTGATTTATTGAGTCGACAGTTTTATGAAGCATGACTTTTAAGAAACTATTTTAAAGACCAATCAATGGTAAACAAGGCAATAGAGAAAATGATATTGAAATAGGATATTTTATTTGCCCAATATCCTACTTCAATATTGTGTGATGACCAGAGATTTACTGCATCACTATTGGTTCATGCTTTCAACAAAGTTATAAAGATTAAATGGTGGAACCAGATGTACCCCACTGATAGTTATAAGTCTGTGTGTCTGGAAAGTGTGGCTTTGGGTCACACAACATGCTAAACCAGGGAGGGCAACTATGGCAGCTTTACAACCTGTGGACTTCAATTCCCAGAATTCCCAGTCCAACATGGCTAGCTCAGGAATTCTGGGAGTTGAAGTCCACGGGTCACACACAATATGTTTGAGCAAATAATTCCTATTATGTACCATCAGAAGAGAATATTTGTATCTCAGGATTGAACTGAGGAAACCTTGCTGCTCTCTACGCTTCAATGTATTTTTGCAGAAGTTTTGTTATCCAACTAGGTAATATCTTCAGTGCTAGACAGTCCTAGAACTGAAGATGTTATTTAGTTGGGTAATGAAACATCTGCAAGAAAACAACAGTTCTGACCTGGCTCCCAAACATGACAAGCCCTCTGTAGTTAAATAAATGTTTCCTTTATTAGGAGCACCAGCAGCCCTGGCAAAAAGTCTCTTTCTCTCCCTCACAGCAGGCTCACAAGTCTATCTGGCTGGGAGTTGAATAATCTGCCACACCTATTCATCTCCACCCCCTCCCTTTTATCCCCAGAACTAGGGTGGGGCTTCACTAGCAGCAATGGCTCTTCCGTCCTGAGGAGCAGCCCATAGATTTCCACTTCTCTCCTCTGCTTTCTGCATATCTACGTGTCAGGCACTGGACCCAGCTGTTCCTCCTCTTCCTCATCAGCCACCTCCAGACCTGGGGGCTGTTGACTCTTACTCTGAGGGCTGATGGACAGCCCAAGCTCCACCTCTGTCTCTCTGTCTCTCTCTCTTTCTACCAGCTCCATTCCCTCTCCCCCCTTGGAGCTCTCAGGTTGCCTTGATGCTGGCCCTGACCACCTCCTCATCTGATTCGGCTGCTGGAGGGGCCAACGGCTGACAGGCCACAACAACAGGCAAGCTCAGAGAGCACCAAGGTCTCCATGTCTCATTCTGGCAAAACACAATGGCCTTTTTCACACAACGTGCTAAGATGTAGACTACAAAAGCACATGATCCAAATTTTATTTAGTTTTTGGACTCTGCTATCTGCACACTTCTTTAAGCCTCAGGACTCTTTATATCTGGACTACCTCTTTGGAACTTCTTTTCAGCTCTCACTTTCCTAGGGTTTTACTTACTTCTGCCATATGGGCAGTTTTCCCTTCTTCATAAATTGCTGCCGGAAGCATTTCACCAGCTTTGTTCCCAGAGCAGCCAAAATGGTTGTGAACCTTCAGCCTTGTCACATCATTTCAGCTACTTTGCATCACTGCCATGAGTATAATGTGGTCGGAAAAGATAATCTGGCTCCTTCCCAGCCTTTCTTTTGAGAAGGAGCCAGCAAGTTTGAGAAACATCAGCATATTTAGCTGGGATTGGTTTTGAGAAATATATTTTAAGGAAGACAGTAATCTATGATGGGCAACCTATATGCTACTCAATGTATTTTTTTAGTGTTGTTTACAGGAATTTGCAAAAACAGTGAGGTTAAAAACAGTGAGAAGTGTGACTATTAGTAATGCCCAAGAGTGCAGGTTGGTGCTGTGAAATAACTCCCATTTTGTCCCAAAGGTGGTTTTTTTTTCAACTGGACTTTCTGGTTTTTCTTTGAAGACATTTTGCTTCTCATCCTAGAAGCTTCTTCAGCTCTAAGAGCTGAAAGAAGCTTCTTGGATCAATGCTGAAGAAGCTTCCTGGACTACTGACTCTCTCTAAAATAAGGCATTAGCATCAAATCACAGCTTTTTGTTTTTCCATAATAGTATGCACAAGTCAGTTTCATACTTTTCCACATTAAGCACGAAGTTCAGAAGCGGCTTCCATGTGGAAACAAAAATACTTGTGTTCTTTTCTTTCATCAGAGTAGTCAGTTTTGCCATTTCCACCAACTCCATCAACTCCTGCAGCCATTCTTCCATGGTAGGAATCGATGTGTCAACTGATTCTTTTTCTCTGCCCCGCCAATCTTTCCTCGCTTCACTTCCCCCTTTCCCCTCCCCCTTCGCTGCTCTTCATTTACTTTTGTATTTTGTGTTTTATAACACTCTGTAACTTAATAAAAAAAAATGCTGAAGAAGCTTCTTCAACAAGAAGTGAAACGTCTTCAAAGAAAAAAACCAGAAACTCCAGTTGCCTCTTGAAAAAAAAACACGACTTGGAAGACTGAAAATCTCCATAGACATTTAACTCCCATTTTGTTCCCTGTTCAATGGCTATTAATTAGAATAACCAGCAGTATGTCATCTATAAGAAGCTTAACAAATATATTTCTATCCTGGCTTACCACTCCAGTAAAAAGCCAAGATCAGGAAACCAACTAAAGTCCCCAAGCTCCAAATTCAAGTTTGTGAGAGTAGAGACAAGCCAGGAATCCAGGTTCAGAGAGTTAAGTTTCCTTGGCAGCCTAGATCTTGGATTCTGAAGTCACTCTTGTTTGTAATATTGCTTATTATTGGTCAGACTCCCCAGGAATTTTAGCTTAGAGTTTTGTGTGCTTGTTGGGACCATTCTGTACAAAATGTAGCTTCTTTGCATCAGACGTTGCAAAATTTAACCTGTGTGTTCTTGAAGGAAACCATAGGAGAAATATAATGGAAAATATCTTGGTGTCCATGTTGTTATTTTCTTGAAGGTTTGCTGTTAGGGAAAGACACTTCTGAGCAGCCATCCATCCCTTCGTTGACCCTTCCAACTCCTTCTTTGTCCTCTACAATGTCTTCATGGCCAGTCACCATCTGCCATTCTAAAATGGGCAGCAAAGACAACAGCACTCAGACAGACAAAGGCACAGAGCTTTTCTGGCCAACTGCAGCTTCTTTTCCGGGTAGAGGGAAGCTGAGTCACTGTTCCGTCAGCAGTCCAGCCCTGAGGCACATCACAGGCAAAAATTCTGGGGAGAAACCAGGTGAGTAGTTCCAAATGCATTGTTCCCGGGATCATGACGAGCAGGATCTATAAACTTGTGATTTGTAGAATCTAGAGTTTTGAAAATCTGCTTCCAGGAAAAGCAAAATGCAGGTAGTTCTCAATTTGTAATTTTAATTACTGTTGTAAGTCATGTCAATCATTCATTGGGTCATCACACGACTAATCCGATTTTATGACTTTTTTTGTTTGCAAATTACCATGGAAGTTAAGCAAATCCCCTATTAGTAAGCAAACTTATTGTTCGCAATAGCCTTTTTTTTTTTTTGCCAGAAACTGATAGTAAATGTGATTTCCATCAAAACATGTCCTAATTGTGATCATGTGACAGCAGGACATTGCAAACAACCGTAAATGAAGGCCAATTGCCAGTCACTGAAAATACAAACATGTTTTGAGAGGGATGCTAGCTGTTGGAACTTCAAATCTGGGTTGTAAATACATTTGGGGGAGGGTCTGTTGTAAATTACCAGTAAGTGATGTCTGGCCATAAGTTGAGGACTACCTGTAAAGTAAAATTCAGCTGTAGATATACTGAAAAGTTGTTTATAAATATTTTAAGTAAGTGAACAAAATGCAAACTTATTGAAAGGTGTACAGACTCAGCAATTATCTATTTTCTATTCATTGATGATTTTCCTCTTGGAAAACTCTCAGCTGTTATTTTTAGAATGATTAATCTCTTACTGGCCTTATGAGTTAAAGGGGTTCTATGCTTTAATTTGCTTCCCTGTGGCACTCCTAGGAATGTTTTTTTCTATTCCTTTGCACAATGTTGAAATGGAAGCCACTTGTACCAAGAGCTTTGCAAATCCTGCAAGTTTAAGGCATGTTTTATTTAGTAATGGCTAGGATCGCCATTGCTTGAAAGAACGGTCTTAAAAGCAGGTAGCAAAATTAATTACCCAATGCAATGGCAGCCTGGAAAGAATGTCGTGTGGATTGTGTGTGCAAGACGCGTCCCAAAACGTGGAGGAAAAATCACTTGCATAGATTGGCTTCTATACTAAAACATGTAGTTTGGCCTCCATTCTTTACATTTTTTTCCTCCCCTAGAAAACTCTTCCAGCTGTGGAAAGCTCCTGGACAGCAGCAGAAGCAGAGTTAGCCATCTGCTTCACAAGCCTGAATTTCCAGATCCAGATATGATGGAAGTCCTTATTTGAAGCCATCGAGCTTTTGCTGCTTTGGGGGAAAGCACCTCTTCACCCTGGAGAGAGAAAAAAAAGGGGGGGTGTGTTGTTTTCATTGCTGTGCTTGAATTAAAAATCGTGGAGGACACCACAAAGTTGGACCAAGAAAGTTCGAACCTGGAAGAAAACTCCAGATGAATCTGAGTTGAGGAGAGCAAGAGGACTCAGAATGATGGAAACAGAATATTTGGGAGGTCTACTATGTACAGTGAACCATGCTGTGGATTTGGAGGGATGGAGAAAGTCAAGACATTATAGGAATCAGAGGACATTTCTATGGAGGATGTGTTTGATGTGCCAGGAGCTGTTCTCCAACCACCTAACTAGTATCCTCATTGGGTGGTAGATTGTCCACATGGACTTTTTTGACTTGTATTTGCAATTCTTGGGTGAGGGAGCAGGACTTCCAAATATCATTCTTTTAGCTGCTACCTTCTTCCTGCTTTTCCTTTTTGATC
The DNA here is from genome assembly GCA_004320025.1 of Laticauda laticaudata. Lineage (NCBI taxonomy): Eukaryota > Metazoa > Chordata > Lepidosauria > Squamata > Elapidae > Laticauda > Laticauda laticaudata. Next base: position 61,539 of record BHFT01036309.1, on the reverse strand, counting down.
CCTCCATCACCTGGGTTTGCTTCTACTGTTTGTCAATCAGTCCGACATAGATCTCTGGTAGAACAACATTTAGACAGGTTAATCCTAAATTCTTTCCATGATCTCTATAGCTGTCTGGGTCTACGGAGGTCCCTGACTGCTGTTGACAGCAGAGGAAAATGAATTGAGATCCGGGTGTTCAGTGCACGAGAGCCACGATTTGCTGATCTTATTCCGTAAGATCATCTGCATTATGAAAGTAAGCAACCAGTGAACAAATCAACCGAAAGCTCTCCAGTTCCTTCAAATTTAATTTATTCTGGCTGTGTCAGACCTCAGCTCATTTAGGTCTAAAATTAATAATCCCCAGAAGCATCAAATGAGATTTCTTCCCTGGATTCATAGCAAAGATGCACCCACAGCAAAATTCCCAACGGAGACCACTCCATCCAGAGGTCATGCATCTGAACAAGTCATGTGTGAAGATAACACATCTTAGGATCAGCTTCACTGAATTTCCATTTGATCTATTTATAACCTGGTGCTAGATAAGATGTCTTTGAGTCTCTGCCATAAGCTGGAATGTTGAAAGAGTCATAATATAATGTAGAAAGTATTTAACACAGTGGTCCCTTCCGGATGGGGCTGTTTTAGTATTCTCTCTTATGTAGTATAGTGTTGGTGACATTGTACTCTTTCTGAAGAAAAGTATGCCTGTGTACCTTGGTAAGAGTCCTTAGTCCATGCAGCAGTGTTCTGATTTTGCTCTGACTCACAAACTTTCCTCTTCGTCAGATGTTAGTTGAAAACAAAACGCCTCCCAAGGCTTGTAGTAGATGCTCCTTCCCGGAGTATCTGTAGATAGTAAGGTTATGCAAATTTCTTTTTCCTCTTTCCCTTCTTCCTCTATAGACCAGAGAGACAGTCTTACTGCCACTTGTTACAGACATGTTTTAAATCCAAGACAGGGAGGCCCTGGTTCTCTTTGGCAAAAAGCCCCTAATGCATTGAGGCCCAGTTTTATGTTTTATGCAAAGCATAAATAGCAGGTTCTCAAATTCTGACTCTGTAGTCAAATTTCTCTTCATAGAAAATAAGGCAAAGATGTATACCGGGACTCTATGTAGTGTTGCTTGCTCAGTGTTGTTTCTGAGGGGCAAAACATGGCAGAAGTTTTTAGACTAATTCCTAGAAGGGAATTAGTCTAAAAACAACTTCTTTATATATTTTATATGTATGTACACTTAGATGTACATGCCTTGCCACATTTCATTAAAGACCAGGCCTTCTATTTATAACTTCCCAATGGTACATTTACATCCAAGACTCCACATGCAAACGAGGGGTGAATTGTTACCGTCCTTTTGTGTGTGCAAACTGCAGGCAGCTTTCCCAAGCCGAAAGAATCAGGACATTAAAATCTTATTAATCTGGCTGCATGCAAAATAATAATGTGACTAGATTTTTAGATGCCAAAATATGAAGGCCCCAGAGTCTAAGCAAAGTAGGTGGGCCCAAAACCTATGGTCTTTTTTTGCACTGGGGGCAGGGTGGGGAATGGGGTGGGGAGACGGTTAGCTAGATTTTCTAAGCAAGTTGCAAACATCCCTGCCCCCTTTTCCCTTAACCAACCTGGTGCGATCCTCAAGCTGATGGAAGTTCACCCCCATTCCAGTCCATCCTATTTAGAGCAGGGGTGTCAAACATGATTTCATTGAAGGCCACATCGGGGTTGTGTTTGACCCCGGGGGGGCAGGGTGAGCGAGGCCAGCTCAACATCACTCGTGTCGTGGATGCCTGTGGTGGTCTAAGCGCTCTCTGCCAGCGAAAACAGGCTCCCAAACTCCGTTTTCAGCTGCAACAGCCTCCTGCAACCCTTTGCCAATGAAAATGGAGCTCCAGAGGGCCGCCTGTAACCTTCACGAGTTCTGTTTTCACTGGCAGAGGCACTGCAGGCTGGTCCTTCGCTGTTGCCAGGGTGGCCCCGTGGGCCAGATCGAAGCACCATGCGAGCCAGATCTGGCCCCCGGGCCTTGATTTTTGACACTCCTGTATTAGAGCAGAATTTATCTATAGTATTAGCATTTGTAGAGTGGCGACTATACTTGTAAATCAATGTTTTCTAGCTTGCTCAATACCTGATCTATGTGCTGCTGTGGTGTTATCCTGCCTGACATTTATATAGCATTATGTAGTTATATTCCAGGCAATTGGATTGTAAGATAATGTCAATTTTCCCTGTTGTGTTTCTGTTGTGCAGATTGGCTACTGCAGAGCATTGTACAGCTTGAAAGTGTTTGTATATATACATAGCGTCTCATCCTCCATAACAAATATGGGTGACTCTGACCAGCCAAAGAATTTTTTCCTGTTCTCTGCTGCTTAAATTTGTGCCTTAATATTGTATATAATAAATGTATACAACTGCGGTTTTCAAACCATTTATTTGATGCAAACGACTACATCACCCTGGTACTGTACCGAACTCAAAGATTGGCAAATTAGTGCTTGAGAAAAGCATCCTGTTCCAAAGAATGCTAAACCCTAAATCTTGCTTAGTATATCATAATTGTGTTGATATAACATGCTCTGCTCAAAGTGGACGTTAATGGTCCATTCTAGAGCACATTTTATGACAACAGAAGAATTCCCACAACTTGCTGAACCACAGACTACCCACTCATGAATTATCCAAATTTAGGATAAACCTTGAGTTTATCCTAAACCATCTCCATTCTCAACATATGGTTAGTAAGAGAATTCACTAAGAGTATAGAATCCTTGATGCTCTCTTAGCTTTTTTTCCTTGCAGATGTTTCCTTACCCAACTAGTTGACAAGATTATGTTTCATAGTTGGGTAAGGAAACATCTGCAAGAAAAAACCAAGCTCAGAGCATCCAGGACTCTACACCTCAACCCTGAGCTATATACATTTTCTTCTATTGTGATTAAGAATAGTTAATCCGAGTCCTCTTTTACTAGTAGAAGTCCATTACATTATGGTTTTACACAGTGGTAGAATTCAAAAAAATTTACTCCTGGTTCTGTGGGTGTGGTTTGGTTGGCATGGCAGGGGAAGGTTACTGCAAAATCCCATTCCCTATCCATCCCAATAACCTGCTTTCCAGCTCTGTTCTCCTGTGCAGGGCAACAAAAGACAAAATCAGCTGAGACTCGGGAGGCAGAGAATAGGTGGGGGTGGGGCAGGTCAGAGGTGGTATTTGCTGGCTTTCTGAACTACTCAAAATTTCTGCTACTGGTTCTCCAGAACCAGTCAGAACCTGCTGAATGCCACCTCTGGTTTTGCAGCTGTAAGCTCAATTTGTATAGGCAATCTTAATAGAGTCTTTTGAAGCATGTCAAATATGGAACTGTTGAAAAGAGAGCTGTTCTTACTAAAGTAGGACAGCTGGCCATTTTATCAGTCACATTTTCTCACACTCACACTAAAACATGAGTTTAAGATTAAACCTTTAAGCAAGAATGCATATATATGTATATGAATGGGTGGGTGGGTGCATGTAACTGGCTCCCAGGGGAAGTAGAAAAATTTTGCGGGGTGGAAATCAGCTGTATTTGATGCTATGCTAGTAGGAGCCATGTGTTTGGAACAAACTGGCCTTAGTCCAGGTTCATGTTCTGATCAACTAATTATTTTAGATGAATAGAAATGCCAGATGTTGCTTGTTAAATTCATCTTTTGACACCAAGTTGTCTTCTCTTTACATGAAAACCAGCCCCTACCCCTCAGCCTATCACATGTTGCATGGTATACATACAATAAGTGATGTCTTTTATCTGTGCAAGAGACGCTCAGGTTCCAGTCTCATTGAGATCAGATCTATAATTCCAGACCTTTTGTCTGTCGTGGTGTAGGGTTTCCTGCCTAAGCAGGGGCTGGACTAGAAAACCTCCAAAGTCCCTTCAAACTTTGATATCCTATTCCAAGGGTCTTAAACTTGGCCAGTTTAAGACTTGTGGACTTCAACTCCCAGAATTCCTGAGCTAACATGACTGGAGGAGGAATTCTGGGAGTTGAAGTCCACAAGTCTTAAAAGATGTCAAGTTTGAAGACCCTTGTATTCTATTCTATTCTATTCTATTCTATTCTATTCTATTCTATTCTATTCTATTCTATTCTATTCTATTCAAGAGTCTGAACAAATTATTTGGAAATTACAGGTAGTCCTTGATATATGGAGCCTGCCTATTATGATTGTCCTGACAATCATAAATCAGATCAGTCACTGCCAGCTTCAGATTTATTTATTTTTAATTGATATACCTATGTATACAGGTTATCTTTAACTTACAACCACAATTGCTAAATAAGACACTAGTTAAATGAGGTTTGCCCCATTTTTATGACCTTTCTTGCCACAGTTATTAAGAGAATCACTAATTGTTAAGATGGCTTTCCCATTGACTTTGCAACAGGTGATCACATGACCTCAGGACACTGCAACTGTCCTAAATACATGCCAGTTGCTAAGCATCTGAAATTCGTGATCACGGGCATGTGGCAACAGTCATGTGAAAAAAGGTCATAGGTCACTTTTTCCAGTACCACTATAACTTTAAACTATCATAAGCTGAGGATGACCAGTATACCAGGGGTGGGCTGTTGGGGTTTGAGGGGGTTCAGGAGAACCCCTAGCTAAGATTCTGCACAGTTTGGAGAACCCCCAAATCCCACTTGCGACTGGCCACGCCCACTCCTCCCTTCCCCTCCCAGGGGTCCCCCCGCAGCCTGTTTTGGATGCAGATAAGTGCAGGGCGAGCATGGATGCTCTGGCAGAGCAAAAAATGGGCTTCCCAGAAGTTCGGGAAGGCCGGAAACGGGTCTGTTTCTGGCTTCCAGAGAGCCTCTGGAGCCCCGGGGAACCCATTTTCGCTCTCCCAGAACAATGGTGAGGTTCAAAAATTTTTACTACTGGTTCTGTGGGAGTGGCATGGTTTGGTGGATGTGGCTTAGTGGGCATGGCAGAGGACGGATACTGTAAAATCTCCAGTCAAAGGCGGTATTTGCAGGTTCTCTGAACTACTCAAAATTTCCTCTAGAACTGGTGAGAATCTGCTGAATACCACCTCTGCCAGTATATATGTCTAAAATCAGAGGTGGTCGTACAAGTCCTTGTGAGCGTTGAATGTTATTCTTGAGCACAGAAGATTTTTAATTTGCAGCTTGCCGCATCTGTTTCTTCTGTCTAACCAAACATGTGGGAAACTCTCAAGGGGGGAAATCCCTCTTCTGCAGTTTTGAAGGAATGTCCTGTTTCACTGTTTTTCTGATCACAAAGGTCGAGATGGAAGCTGTCTCTGGGATTTACTATCCGGAGCCAATTGGGCCATGAGAAAGTGGAGGCCTCCATTCCCAACAGAGACGGACCGCCATGTTTTTAGTAACTGTTTTGAGAAAATACTTTTCTTCTGGAATTTCCCAAAGAGGAGATCCATGATAAATGGAGGGCCTGTACTCCCAAGACAGGTTCGTTTTTCTCATGCCAATTCTGGCAACTTTTAAGACTTGTGGATTTCAACTCCCAGAATTCATGGCTGGCTGGGGAATTCTGAGAGTGGAGGCCCACAAGTCTTCAAGTTTCCAAGGTTGGACACCCCTGCTTTAAAGAAATTTTCTCTTCAACGTGACTGATTCTCTTTTTTTCCTCCACATTTATGTATGCAGCTTTTTTGGGGGAAAAACTCACCATAGCGCCCAGTAAACTTTAGTAAAATGGTCTCCATTCCTTGAACTGGGTCTCCTTGCATGAGGTTAGCGGCATCCCAACTCCCAACAGATTGCAGCAAAATAACTTGTCATCAAGAAATAGATCATGAAAGGTAGACGCCTTTGATTCAAGGTTGATTCCTGGTGATATCATCAAAATGCCAGTGTAACTTTTTGGGACAAGGTTTTTCCAGGTTTTTTTTTTCTTTTTAATTCCCAAACTGGTTACAGCTCTGTGAAGTCCTGTTAATAGTCTATCAGAGATGGTATTGAGCAGGTTCTGACCAGTTCTGGAAAACCGGTAGTGGAAATTTTGAGCAGTTGGGAGAACTGGCAAATCCCACCTCTGTCTCGCCCTGCCCCCAATGATTCTCCACCTCCCAAGTCCCAACTGATTGGCTGGGTCTTCTTTTGTTGCCCTGCACAGGAAAAAGGAGCTGGAAAGCAGGTTAGTGGAGTGGGATTTTGCAGTATCCTTCCCCTGCCATACCCAGCAAGCCACAGCTACAGAACTGGTAGTAAAAAAATATGAATCCCACCACTGTCTTCTACTTTTGATTAGTCATATTAGCCAATATTAGCCTCGACTTATGACCACAATTGAGTCCAAAATTTATCTAAGCAAGATATTTGTGAAGTGAGTTTCGTCCTATTTTACAACCTTTCTTGCCACAGTTAAGTGAATCGCTTCAGTTGTTAAGTTAATCACACGGTTGTTAAATAACCTTGGCTTCCCCATTGCCCTGGCTGGTTAGAAGGTCGCAAAAGGGAGATCCCACTGCAACTGTCATAAATGTGAAATGGCAGTTGTTTGAATTTGGATCATATGGTCATGGGGATGCTACAACTGTCATAAGTGTGAAAAATGGTCATAAGTTGTTTTTTTCTAGTGACGTAACTTTGAATGATCACTCAATGAACTGTTGTTAAGTCAAGGACCACTTGTATATGATTTGTCTGATGCTTTTTAGCCTGCTAGGTTTTTATATTTAAACCAAAGTTATTTTCAATTGTAAAATAAAACATCAGGGAGCCTGGTGATCATTAAGGACAATGAGTAAGAGTCCCACTGGGTTCTGTCTGGGTGCCTCACATGAATGTAAATTACCATACACAGAATAAGTACATTGATACTTGCACTTTTATTTTTGGAGTAACTAAGGTTATTATGCCACCAGTTAGTTTTTAAATAGAAAAGCTCAGGGTTGAACTTTGCAATCCCTTTGGTACTTTGATTATGTGCTTGCAGACATGATGAACATGATGTTAGTCGGGTAAGGAAACACCTGCAAGCAAAGAACCAAGTTCAGAGGGCACCAAGAATTCCATAGTTTGTTTTTTTAGCCACCTTTCCCTTTTTGAAGGAGTTGTACATGGAGACAAATATAATCCGTGGAAACAACCTGAAATAACATCTTGAAATTCTGTTTGGGTGTGGGGAGAAAGTGGTTATCAGTCCTTTGAGGTAGACCAGAGTTGAACCAATCATGGTGATGCAGTGGTCAGAATGCAGTATTGAAGGCAAACTGTGCCTATAGTTTGGAGTTCGATCCTGACCGGCTCAAGATTGACTCAGCCTTTCATCGATCGGTAAAAGCAGGACCCAGGTTGTTGGGGGAAATATGCTGACTCTGTAAACCTAGGGAGAGCTGTGAAACACTATGAAGCGGTAAGTCTAAGCTGTATTGCTAGTGCTAACATCAAAGTCATGAGTACTAAAACTACTTTTATTGTAGGATTAAAGTAAAAAGTAACAAAACCTTGCAAGCCAAGAGTGTCTTCTCCATCCTAAAGAGATCCAGGGAGGACCAAGTCAGATATGTTTTCTCAAATTCCAGTCCTGCTCTGGGTTCAGATTTTTCCTATCTGATTGTTATCTTGGCTTCAGCTCTTTTCCTCAGGGTTAAATTCACAGCCCATTACATCAGGGCAGAGGAAGAAACTTACTTCTGAATCTTCCTATCTCTCGCTAGCAAGACTGTTCTGCATTGGACTACAAGGCAGGCCCATCACCAATGCTTTGACATAACATTAACCCCAGAGGTTCCCCATTTTCATTCAGAAACATGGGTGAAAGCCCTCTTGTGTACCCTTCTCTCACCCAAGGACATAGCAGGAAAAGCAACAAAATGACACCCATCACTGTAGTAGACAGGAAACCTTCCAAGATAAGCTAAGTCTACAACTATGTGTAAAGCTGTGTTAAGAGACTCTTGCAAGTCTGAAAGTACAAGGCTCCCACCTTCTCCATTACAACTAAAGAGACTAGGGAGGGTCTCTTGTGAGGGTCTTGTGTCACCACTATTGTGGTTCTTATGTCACCACTACCGACCCCTCCAACAGCTGAATCAGATGAGGAGGCAGCATGGGAGTCAGGGCTAGCATCAAGGCAACCTGAGGGCTAGGGGGGAGGGGAGGGGGGAGAGGGAATGGAGCTGTCAGAGAGATTGAGACAGAGGCGGAGCCTGGGCTGTCCATCAGCCCTCAGAGTGAGTCAAAAGCCCCCAGGTCTGGAGGTGGCTCATGAGGAAGAGGAGAAACAGTTGGGTCCAGTGCCTGATGTGGGGATATGCAGAAGGCAGAGGAGAGGAAAGCAGTGGAAATCTTTGGGCCGATCCTTGGGATGGAAGAGAGACCACTGCTAGGGAAGAGAGCTCTCTCTCTCTCTCTCTCTCTTCGCGAGCAGTGGACTCTCTGAGAGAGTCTAAACTTCTAAGCAATGAGGTTGCTGGTGCTTAGGAGGAATGGTCAACCTGCTTGTCCATGAAGCTGACACATCAGCCAGAACTAATAAAAGGATGCTTTATGTCACAGGAGACAGAAGAACCATTGCTGAGTTTAAAAACATATCCAAGCTTTTCCCATCTAAGTAAGATTTGCAGAACAAGAGAGGGAGCTAATGAAGGTTTAACAAAGAAAACGGGGGGGAGGGGGGGGGAAGAGATCAGATTGCAGATCCAATTGCAGAACATGCTGTCTCTTATATAACTGTCCCCTAGGCAGCCACTTTTCACTGTCTCCCAATGTCTTTCCTATGTACTGTTACAGCTGCTGGGTCCCTACCTCTCAGAATACAGTATGATTCACCTGACATTGTCATTTCCCTTTTTTTTCAACCCCTATACTCTCCACCCCACCTTCTTTATGGTGGGGTTATTGGTAAAGTAGGACCAGATTCTAAACTTCTAAGCAACGAGGTTGCTGGTGCTTAGGAGGAATGGTCAACCTGCTTGTCCATGAAGCTGACACATCAGCCAAAACTAATAAAAGGATGCTTTATGTCACAGAAGACAGAAGAACCACTGCTGAGTTTAAAAACATATCCAAGCTTTTCCCATCTGAGTAAGATTTGCAGAACAAGAGAGGGAGCTAATGAAGGTTTAACAAAGAAAACAGTATCACGAGTGAGTGAAGGATTTATTGGAAGTTGCTTTCAAAACATTTACAAAATGATTTTCCAGTGAACATAAATTCAGAGCAATAAGGAAATCGACATTTTCAAGAAAATGAGGGGGAAGCGAGCAGCAAGGGGTAAGTTTACAACAATAAACCATGCAAAAATATGTCAGACGAGGAATTAAGTTAAAAAGGTAGCTATGATCATGGGGGATACCTGCCCACTGTTGACAGATTTCCATCCAAGCCAGCATTTTCCTGATGAAAGGCAGATGACTTGTGCCACACAATCTATCAGCAACGCAGCCTATTCAAAAACAAGATCCTATTTGATGTATTTTTCCATAAACTTTTTGTGAAATTCAGACCGCAGTGTGTCATTGACAAATCGTTTGTCTTTTTTCATCTCGTCTACACCTTTCGCGCAATTCTTGAAGACAACATCGTCATCCCACCTAAAAGAGGAAAGGAACATGTCAGAAGTGCTGCCAGAGACTTTGGTCCATGCTGAAGTATTTCCCCTTTCTGGAAGTGATGAGTACAGAAGCAAGAACCACCCTATGTTAACATGCGTACGCTGAATTGAATGACAGAAATAGTGAACGTCTGGCCAGATTGAAGACCAACCATCCCCAGGAACTTCATCTTGATTAAGAAGCTCTTGAGAGAAGGAAAAGCAGGAACAGCATGTTACAGAAAACAAAGAAGCAACTGAAAATCCTATGAAATCTGAATTGTGTTAAAACAGGCTATCTAGAATGGAATAAAAGAACTTGATTAGTCATATTAGCCAATATTAGCCTCGACTTATGACCACAATGGAATTGAGCTGGGGCAATGGCTTGTGTTATGTATATGTAAATAACGTAGCTGGGTTGACAATATATAAACCACAAATATATATGTTTGTAGCTTTAAGGAAAAATACTGTAATGTATTATGCTATGTTCTGGTTAGTTAATTATTCTACTTAAGAGGGAGTTATAGATCATGGTTTAATTCTCTTTCTTTTTTTCTTTTGCACTGATGATCTCTCTTGATTATACTTACCGACTACGGACCGATACTGACCATCCCTGTTTATTTTGATATTCTGTTGATATCCAAGATTATTTGTTGTGTTATGGTTTGATATTTGTCTGCCGTAAAAGACGTGAAACCGGTAAGATGACTTTATAAATGGATATTTCTGGTCTGATAAAAAACTTGTAAGACAGGGACTGTTTATTGAACTGTGCTATTTCTTCAAGATGGCTCTGCATGCGACTTCCGGCACACGTGCCATGTTATAATTTTCCCCAGACAGGCCTGAATTTTATTTATATTATGGATCTTCCTAAACAGGAGTTTATGAATGCATATTTGAGTTGATTACAGAAACTCATATAGGCTGTCTTTGAGTTATGACCATGAAGGAACCTGCTCATTTTGGTTATAAGTCGTAATGGCTGTAAAACAGGTTGGTCAAATGACCCACCTGTTCTTAATTATCATTTTTGCAGTCGTTGTTAAAGCAAATGCAGCAGTTATAAAGTAGAGTTTGTTAAGTGAACCTATGGTAAAACCAATTAAAAACAAAGTAATATGTGATCAAATGCCATTGCAAATGGCTGTTTGCCAAGCATCCAATGTACAGCCACATGATTGCAGTCCCACCCACCCCCAAGAGTTGTAACTTCTAACCCGGGTAGGAATTAACCCACCAGTAGATCCTTCACAATTGGTCTTAAGTTGAGGATTTACCACCATAACTTAGCTATATCTTGCAAGCTCTAATCGGTAATCAGAAACAGGTTCAGAGAAGTAGACTCGAAGGATCTTTTGTGCAAGACCCACTTCTGTATATAAGGGAAGACATAATTTCAAAAAAGGGATGTTGCTTTCTTTCCCAATGAAAAGCCATGTGATATAAGTTAATTATCTGGGAATGGAGGAATTTAAAAATGTGCCCTGATCCCTTTCTTATGTACATTTTAGGGATTTTTCTCTAATTCTAGACTTCTATCTTTCAGAAGTTGTTCTGAGTCTAAGCCTGGGGAAATGCTGTCAATCCTAAAGATTTGGTAGAAACCAAGAGCCTGGATTAAATCAATTAAAGAGGAAACATTGCATCCCATGAGGGTTGAAAATAAAACCCTAAAGTAACAGTATTAAGAGTGTAGAAGTCAGTCGTCATCATCTTCTTTTAACAAACCTATAATCCCTTGCGGGGTGGAGTCTGGGCAACTGAATGGAACTAGCAGAAGGTTTAATGGCTGGATGCCCTCCCTGTCACCAATGTGGAGTTTTGTCCAGGAGAAAAAAATATCTGCCTCTACTTACGATCGAACTCACAGCCTCCCGATTGTGAGGTGAGAGCTCTAGGCCACTGCACCATTCCTAAAACTGTACCAATTAGTAGGGCTTTTAAAACAGTAAGAGAAAAAGAAACCCGTAACACTTTGGCCAATTAAGCTCACAGTAAGTGATGTGCAGAACTCACTGAGGAACGGTAGGTGCCAGAGAGTTCTGGCATGTTCTATTTTCCCTATGATGGATTTATTTCTGGACTGTCTATTCCTGTGTTGGCGAACCTATGCCACGTGTGCCAGAAGTGGCACGCAGAGCCATTTCCCCAGGCACGCGAGAGGTCACCCGGAAGAATGTCACTACGTATGTGTGCATGCCACCACCTGACAGCTGATTGTTGGGTATCTGACGCACATGCGCAGGGGGAAAGGGGCGGTGCGCAGATGTGCATGAGGGGATTGTGCGTGCATGCGCAGATGTACGGCGTGCAAGGGAGTTGTGCGCGCAAGGGGGGGAATCGCACATGCATGCACAGATGCATAGCACGAGGGGGCAAACCTGTGCATGAGGAGAGAGTTGCGCAGGGGCCCCCAACACGCATTGCCTTCTGGGTGCTGGTACTGGAGTGTGTGCAAGCAAGCATGCATGCAATTATTGGCACAAGAGCCGAAAAAGGTTAGCCACCACTGGTCTATTCTATGGTGGTTCAGCAGTTTCTGCTAAGTCAACATGTCCAGTGTTGTATATCCTGGTTTACAGCCTCTCCTTCAAACAAGCTCTTGTTTATTTCTCTATGCTTTGAGCCTGGGGAAAGCCTGGGGAAATAAACAGGAGGAACTTGAATTATACAGGAAGACAACTGTAGTTATATGTGTAACAGAGATCAAGGACCTTAAATTCCTGCTCTCCCCGCTTTATGATTTCCTCATAATAGTGGATTGAACAATTCAATTAAAATCCAATTTAATTGTTTTGGAATTATGACAATTCACAATCCAGTGGAAAAAAGCTGAGAATCAATTTAATACACCGTTAACATCTCCCTACCTTCGCTTCACTTTAAAATTTGTTTGAGGCTGTACTGGTCCTGTAAGGTTCAGCAAAGGGTTACCGCTGAGGATGTTTTCCATCCGTATCCTCTCCTCTTCAGCTTTCTGCTCTTGTTCCTGCCAAGAGAAAGAAAGGTGGGTTCCATGCTTTTATGAAAGCGAACTGTCTACAAAAGTGGCCTCTTTCCTTTTCAGATCCCTGTAGAAGCAGCTAAAGATTCAGCCACAAGTCCTTTTGTGGTGCGTTCAAGTTTCTTTTTTCTTTTTAATGTTTGTAGTGCCAGTTTTCCATTTCTGAAATAAGCATATACCAAATACAGGGCTGCAGCCAGAAGCTGTTCTGAGGTTTGGGATTCATGTATCTAGGGTAAAAGCAGCTATAAGTCCAAGGAATGAAAAGTTCACCTTCAGGCTGAAGATCCTGTACTCTCCCACTGTGACCTTCAAAGAAGGACTTATCACAGAGGTGTCAAACTCAAGAGCCGTGGACCAGATACGGTCCTGCGGGACCGCCTTGGAAACAGCGAAGGACCAGCCCGCGGTGCCTCTGCCAGCAAAAAGGGAGCTCGGGAGGGTCACATGTGCCCCCGCCCCAAGCTCTGTTTTCGTTGGCAGAGTGCTGCAGGAGGCCATTGCAGCTGAAAATGGAGCCTGGGAGGGCCTCACCCCCCCCCAATTTCCACTTTTACTGCCAGAGGACTGCATGTTGCAGCCGAAAACAGAGCCCTGGAGGGCCGCATGCTCCCCCAAGCTCCGTTTTCGCTGGCAGAGTGCTAGCAAAACATACTAGCAAAAGTGGACCTGCCCCAATTTGAAGTTTGCTGTCCTATACTCACCCTTATCTTTTCTCAAAGCTCAATATTGCTAACTCGTTTAAATGTCTGTTCACAGGCCTTCGTTTCTAATCTCCTGATTATCCTTCTTGTCCTTCTCAGAACCTCTTCCAGCGTGTCAGAATCCTTCCTCAAATGTTAAAAGTCCTTGCGGTGGGATCTGTCCAGTGCAGGGTGAAGTGGAATTCTGATTTTTCAAGAAGTAATCTGCACAATTGCCAAACTGTAATGCTATTGATAAATCCTAAACATGCATATCATAATGGTCAGGTTATTTAAAACCATCCAAGAATGTCGCTCATAGCAAAACAGACCCAACGTTTTCAATTTTCAGCACACGTACAATAAAAATTGCAAGGGGGAATCATGGCAGGGAATTTGAAACGTCGGTCCTTGAGTGACAGGTTCAACTTTTAACCTTGGGTTTGCTTGGAAACAAAAATGGTTCGAGTGCTTATCCTTGGGATGAAATTGGAGAGCAAATACCAACTGATTTAGTCTGAGCCAGGTGGTAAAAGATTATACTACTTGCATCCTCCACAAATAGAGTGTAATCTGGAGAGTGGAGGCAGATCAAGCAAGCATAAATATTAAGATAAAAAGCCAATCGCACTAATTTAAAAAAAATGCAATAGTTAAATTCAGGAAATCTGGAAATCCAGACCTTCCACTTCAGTTTTTCTCAGGCCACTACAAGATTTGTGAAAAGAGACTTGCAAACATTCTTTGCATGATAAAAACCTGGTAAGAACTTAAACAGACCTGCATTAATGTATTCATATAGTTCTTACAATGTTTAATCTTAATGTTTTAATCAGTGTTTAATCACTTCATCTAAATGGAACTATTTATTCTGTTTGATCCACTCCATGAACACTGTCTTATTAACAACAACTACAAGTAGAAGCCAGGACAACTCATGTCATTTACCTTAAGTTTGATCATTTACTGTTTTCCAATATAATTTTGCCTTGCACTGCTTTCTGGATAAAAGGTAAACTTGATGTCTACATGCCCATAATTTTAATTTTAATAACCTACATGAGCTACATGCATTCATCTCCATCATTTCCCAGACAGGCATATTAGTTACCTCAGATATAGAGCATACTCATAAACAGAATTCAGGACAAGCATAACATTCCAGAAATGTTGAAGCTCAGCAGGAGATCACATGGCTTGGATATGGGAACATAACGGGATTAAACCAGCCACAGAATGAATTTCAGGCTGCAAAATTGCGCAGGGCAGGCGAAGTAGGGAAACTGCTGCTCGACAGCTTGGAGAATAGCTGCCAATCAGAGCAAAAATGACTGTACTTGATAAACCAGCTATCCAATGCAGGATAAGCAGTTTGATAAGTTCACAGGAGTATCCAAAGAAGCGTAGCAAACGGTCATAATTAAGGCTGTGTGATGCTTTATATTTGACTTTGTTTGTTTTTTTTAAAGTGTTTTGGTGCACCGTGACTCAGAAACAGAAGTCCTGTTTGCAATTCTTTGATTCTCTCCTGAATCACAAATTTGTCCTCTGGTAGATAAAATGATGCAGCTGCTTGAAAGAGTGACAAGAGAGGTACTCCCAAATGCTTCAAAGTATGTTTTTTAGGTTCAAACCCGAAGCACACTGCACACCCCTAGTAATAATGAAGTTATGCCCAACGTACAACGATCTAGCAATGGAATATTTTGATATTCCCTGGAATTCTGTAGAGATTCTCAGTCATCCAGGTCATGGTTGCTTTTTCAGGAGGTAACTGGACTTTGTTTTTTCTTTTGAAGACATTTCGCTTCTCATCCAAGAAGCTTCTTCACCTCTGACTGAATAGTGGGGAACCAAAGGATTTATACTCCTTGCAGACAGCTAGTCATTTGCATTCTTTTAGAGAGTTGTTGAGGCCACTTGGAGGTTTATTTGTGTACTCGGGGTCACCTGAGTAGCGCTCCTGGTTCCTGTAGTTTCTGCTGCCTGCAGGGAATATAAATCCTTCCATTCCCCACCATCTTGTCAGAGCTGAAGAAGCTTCTTGGATGAGAAGTGCAATGTTTTCAAAAGAAAAAAACAGAAAGTCCAGTTGCCTCCTGAAAAAGCACCTATTGCTATTCCCTGGAATGTTCCACTAGAAGGAACATTCCCAACAATTCTGGAAAAAATGGCTTTTTCTTCCTTATATTCTGGAAAAGATTTCAGGTTGAGGTCCAGACCACATCTAGAAAATACCACACAACAGACAAATGATGCATTCTGGAAGAAAAAATTGAACATTCCCGGGAATATCCAAGTGAACTCTTCCTACACTAAAGAATTTTGCACATCCCTCATCCAACCAAGCTACAGACCAGCCTTCTCCACCATGGTGCCATCAGAGTCCAACTCCCACCATTTTTTTGGCCAAGCTGGCTGGGCAAGATAGAAACTGCAATTCAGTTCATCTGGAAGATGCCTGACTGGAAACTTTACATTAAACAGCTTCTAGCAGCCTCTAGTGGTACTAAAACGACTATTTCTAGAAATAATATTTGTATCCGGAAAGGACAAAATGTTCCAAATTCAAATCTTTCTGAATTGAAAGTTCTGCACATTCCTAGCTTATATGCAATGACTAGTTTGGTCCAATGTAGTGGACAAGACTTGATTGTTGGTACCTCTGGATTACCAAGAAATGATTTAAAACTGTTTATTTACATCAGAGGCCCAACAATTCTCAATATGGTCTGCTCCTTGGTGAACTGCCAACTCTCTGTTCTTGTTGGTAAACTGCTTTTATTAGTGAATTAGACCTTACTCTCTCCTAGCAAGTTTCGCAACTATAAAATATGCTTTGGCTAGATTTTATTTCAATAAGCACCTTTTTTTATCAAGCAGCTTCTCACAAGTGAAACTGAAAATTATGCAGCTCTAAAACACCTGGCAACGAGTGGCTTCTTACGACTGCTTGGAAGAACGATTTACAGCTTACGAGATTTTTGAGAGGAAAATAATAGACGATAGCTGGTGTTCATCGCATCTTATCTCCATACCTTTTCCATCTCATAGAACTTAAATCATCTTCTTTTAACGACCCCATAATCCCTTGTGGGGTGGAGTCTGGACAACTGAATAGAGCTGAGTGTTTACTGGCCAGATGCCCTTCCTGTTGCCAATGAGGAGTATTTTTCCCCAGCAGATATATTCCCAGTGTGCCCAGAGAGAAATATATCTGCCTCTACTTAACTCACAGCCTCCTGATTGTGAGGCGAGAGCTCCATCTCTAGGCCACCACACCACTCAGTCTCAGAGAACCTAAAGGTGCCCAGTTAGTCAAATGCACACCCTCAAAGCTGACATCAGCCAGAACATAGAAAAATCAAGGAAACAGGGCAAGATTGGAAGATGTGGAGAGACCAGGCCCATAGAATTGCCAAGAATAGGATACCATTACCGTCGATCAAATGCAATTTCAGCAGCAGAGGTATGAAAGAATTTCTCTCCAAATAAAAAAGAATAATTTTCAATCAATACAAATAGTCTTCAACTAACAACAGTTCATGAAGGGATCGTTTGAAGTTACAACAGTGCTGAAAAAAAGTGATGTGACCATCTTTCACACTTATAACCTTATTCACTTATTCACACTTATTCACACTGCAGCACCCCCCCCCCCAGGTCTCGTGATTTACATTGGGATGCTTGTGAAGTGGTTCCCATTTTTGTGACGGCTGCGGTGTCCCAGGCTACCTGATCGCCTTTTGTAACCTTCAGACAAGCCAAGTCAATGAGGAAGCCAGAGTCACTTAGCAACCACGTTACAAATGTTAACAACTGCAGTGATTTGCTCGACAAACATGGCAAGAAGAGTGGTAAAATGGGGCACAACTTACTTCAACAAATTTTTCACTCAGCAACGTAAATTTTGGGCTCAACTGTGGTCTTAAGTTGAGGGCTATCTCTAATGGTAGCCCTTAGAACAAGGGTGTCAAACTCAATTTCACTGAGGGCCACATCAGGGTTTTGTTTGACCTCGGGGGGGCAGGGTGCGTGGCCAGGGTAGGCGTGGCCAGCTGGATGCCACTTATGTTGGGGGCACCTTGTGGTGGCCAAGTGCTAAGGAGGACTTCCCTCAGACTGTCCCTCATTCTCATTATAATCTTCATTCCTTAATTCCTTCCTTCCCTCCCTCCCTCTCTTTCCTTCCTTCCTTCCCACCCTCCCTTCCTCCCTCTTCATTTTCCTTCCTTCTTCCTCCCACTCTTCCCTTATTTTTCCTTCTTTCTCTTTGCTTTTCCTCTTTCCCTTTTCCCTTTCCTGTACCTTCTTGGAAACTCAAATGCAAAAGGGGAAACATTTCTTCTTTTGAGTTAGTTTTGATCGCCCTCTGCCAGTGAAAACGGAACTCAGGGTTTGCCTTCAATGGACACCCCTGCCCTAGAAGGCTATCGATCAGCTACCTATCTTCATTTTGTCACGTCATCAACACATTTAAATCATGCGTTTACCTTCCGGGCTTGTTCTTCAGCTCGTTCCTTTTTGATCTTTTCCAGCTCAGCTAACAGAGCAGCTGTGTCGTCGTCACTCTCTTCATCGTAATCTTCATCCTCCTCCTCTTCTTCCTACAAATGGAGCAAAACCAGGAAGACCGTTCATTTTATACCCAAGAGGAGTGTGCAATGCTTCAGACTCCATTCCGGAAAGGAACGCTAGACTGCACAGAGACCCAAACACACCCCTTCCCTAACCACGGATCGAATTAAGCCTGCTGGTTCCCAAGACGTGGCTGCTTTAGAATCAGACAGGTGCTTGCTTCCCTTGTGCTCTGATGCACCTTTTCCCATTTATTTATTTTTTATTAAGGTTTTTTTTTTAAGTATGTGTAACAATACATGAACAGTGTGGCATCTGGGCATCATTAATTTGGGTACCAAATAATAGTGATGAGATTAACAATTTTGATAGCCTTAATTACATTAATCACACTCACATCATTGTAATAATATTGTATACAATATAATCATCTTCTAGTCCTTTCATCTACCTATTGATTGTAACATGTTTTATAGAAATATGGATAATTATATTTTCCCCCCTTTCTAATTTCTACCTCTATTCTATATCTTAATATCACAAATCTTATATTGGTAGGCACTCTATTTCTATCCTTTATCTCTTGTCCATTTTAATATTTGAGTTATTGTTAATTTTCTTTTTTTCCTTTGGCATGTTTTCCACATCATTATAACAACATTATCAATATTACAATTAATACCATTAATGTTATATTTCCAATTTATTTCTGAAATACACACTACCTCCTGCTACAATAATTTTTTTCATTCCAGTACCCTATGTCATATCATAAAACAGGTATATATAATACACTTATCAAGCAACTAATCAAAAAAACTTGTACCTATGACAAAGGTGTACATTTATTTAATTTACAATTTCCACTTTTCCAATCAAGATTGTACCAAGCGTGCATGTGTTGCAGTTTTAAAATTTTACATCAGAAATCATCACTCACCAAAGATTTCTTTTTGCTCTGATTCCTCCTAACTGAACATGAAAATTTTCAAGTGAAATCTATTTGGGGGGTGGGGTGGGGGGAAGTGATCATGTATGCAACCTTGAGATCATTTTTAAGTTGCCATATTTTCAATTCAGCTCTGTTATCAATCATCTTAGTTCTGACCCAAGCCTCATTCCAAGCAAACAAACACCAAACGGGAGATAAAAGCAAAACCTTTTTAATGTTTCTCTGTGAATTCCATTCATTCACAGTAAAACACTATTAAAAACTAATTGTCCCAGATAAGAACAAGCCTTGCCAAGGTTGTGCAAGGCTGTCAAGAACACTAGATTAAGTTTCAAGGAAATAATCAAAACCAAAAGTCCCCACACAAAAATAAGAATAGTCCGAACTTCCACAAGACCTGAAGTGCAAGAACTTCTTTGCTTCCTGCAAAGAATCCCACCTCTGAAGGCTGGCTTTTATCCCTTATGGGAGGGGCCATCACGTTGCAGCCTTACTCCCGAGTCGCCCGTGCTGCTGCAGCTGCTCTTTCCTTCGAGCAGTCTTGTGCGCACACACTCTGGGCACAGGCTCCTCGGGGTCCTCTGCATCACTGCTACCAGCCTCCATAAGCTCCAAAGGCAGCACCCCACTCTCCGATAGTCCTGGCCCCATCCCTGCATCACATGCAGGCCCCTCATCCGAGTCCCCACTCTCCGAGACCTCAGCCATCCGTTCCTGCTGCCGGTGAACCACAACATTAGGTTCCATCACAACGGATATTATTTAATCCTAAAGCCCGAGTCTCTAATAAGCCCATGACACCTCCCTGGTACGTGTCAGGATTTACACTCTTATCTGATTTTAGATTATTATTAGATTGATTTAATTGAAGCAAAAATACATGGAAACCAGCATATTGCAATGTATTAGCTTCAAACAATTTTAATGGTTCTGCATTAAAAATGCAGGAGAAAAACCTTTTAGAAAATGAAAACGAAGGGAGTCAAACCCCAGTGCTTTGTCATGTGTGTGAAAAACAAACAAACCAGAAGTTGAGATCATAAGGAGAGTTATGGGATATTATAAGGAGTTTTGCTGTCCAATAAATGAGTGTTTAGTGACTGGCCATACCCTCTGGTGCAGCTGTTTTGGGGGAGCACGTTTAACATGAAAGCTGGCTGGGAGATCTTGGGCTAGTCACTATCTCTTAGCCCAACCCACCTCACAGGAAAATAGGAGAGGAAGGAGATTTAGATATGTTCACTGCCTTGACTTGTTTTTAAAAATAACAAAGGTGGGGTATAAATAAAATAAATATTCTCAAAATTTCAAAAGCGCTTGTCAGTTTAAAAAGAAGATTTGGCAACTAAATGGATGTTTAAGATTCCCAAAATTTAAGAAGGAAGATGCCAGATCCATCATTGTGCCTCATGCCATTAGACTTGTGGGGCAAGAGGGGGTGGCAAGTGAGGGATGTGCTGTTCGCTTGGAAATTTGGGAGTGGGCCTATCTTCGGAGATGGGAGGGACTTCTTTCCAGCCGGTTTTCACCAGGTTGCAAGGCCATTGTGCCCTGAGTGTGAACTATTATCTGCCTAACACCTCAGCTTTCTCAAAATATCTTCTCAACATCGCAGTGGGGGATTGGGACTAGGCAATTGACAGAATTGTTTTTTGCTTTGTGCAGAATCTTCAGATGCCATCTGACTTTGCAGCATCCAGTTTTTCTCAGTAAAAATTATTTTGATTCAATTCAATGGATTCAAGAGTCTTTGCTTTCCTGAGAGGCCAGCTGCCCCCACTTACAGAAGAGCTCTATGGTTTGCAATACCTGTAAAGATTCCGATTCCAACCATTCCAAAATTTTAACATCCAAGAGCTCATATTTCAGTCTTCTACATTAATCCAGTTTGAGGAAAGAGCACTCCATTTTGTAAATTACAGTGGCGATGGTTATGATAATTTATTTGGATTTCACAGAAAACCCTGTGCCTCACAGTCAATTTTAAAAACTCGAGGTCCACTGAATCTTCCCCTTCCTTTCTCACAACTGAGTTGGCAGCAGACTCAATCTTGAGTCAAAAATTTATCAGGACAGAAGTGATGACCTTAATCCTTATCTGACCTGGACTGCACGAACAGTCACAGCAGAGGAGCTATGAGTGGATCAAAATGGACCACAAGAGAACTGCTGAGTGCCCAAACTGTCTGAGGTAACATACGTCAGTCAAAGGATCATCTGCATCCAGGTTAGCGGCGGGGATTTGATCCAGTCGAGGTTTCTTTGAGACTGAAGAGGAAGTTGTGTGTTCTGGGAAAGAAACATAGCGGGGAAAAAAAACAACAACTTATAAGCAAACAGCAATGAAAGAAAAGTGAATACCACAGAAAATGAAGCTGACAGGTTAAAAAAATGTCACTAGTTCACACCGATGTTTCAGTATATTTAAGTTGTATTACTGCTTCTCTAATTGGGAAAAAGACGAGGCAGAGGAAGGTGCCAAGGCTCTCAGTGATTTTTGCCGGTACGCCGATAAACAGTCTTTAAAGGAAATAAATTAACTGCGTACCTTTTTTTCATCTATAGTGTCAAGTTGTCGAGTGGCCTTATACGGGGTGGCCTTCAAAAATTTTAGCAAAGGGTTCTCCACCCAGTTGCTGGGTAGGCGTGGCCCTGGTGGGTGTGGCCTAGTCGGCCTCCTGCATCATGGTGGGGGGGAGGCGTTTTTGCCTTCCCTGGGCTCCAGAGGCTTTCTTCAAGCCTCCAGGAAGGCGAAACCAGTCTCCTTGGGCTCCAGAGGCTCTCTGGAAGCCAGAAACGGACTTTTCTGGCTTTCCCGAACTTTCACCCTCCCATTTTTCACCCTCCCTGAGCCTCTGCACGCACCCTGCACTTACCTGGATTCAAAACAGGCTGTGTGGGGACTTCTGGGAGGGGCGGGGCGGGGTGGGTGGGGCCAGCCAGGAGTGGGATTTGGGGGTTCTCTGAACTGCACAGAATCTTAACTAGGGCCTCTCCCAAACCCCTGCAAACCCCGAGCAGCCTCTCCCTGGCCTTATATTAAGTAATTACATCTCATGGAATATTTCAAAATTTACTTGAATGAACCCCTTTTGAGCTTCCTGGGCCTACATTTGATCCACGGCTATCGCCGCAGAGGCTGATCAACCGCACAAAACCATTTCTTTGCTATGATGGTGGCACAAACCTCGCGCTGGCCTGTCTCGGTTCTTCTCTCTCACTGCAACTCTCTCCCTCTCCTCCAGCTCCCTCCTGAAGTCACGGTTGCGCACCTCTTCAGGGGCATCCTGAGTAGTTTGCCTGAAAGAAGCAGCACATTAAGAAGGCGAGTCAAGAAAACGAAGGGGATGCAGCACAGCAGACAAGAAAATGAAATAAAGAAGTGAGGAAGTGCAAAGCAGCATGATCTGCACTTGGGAAAGTTTCCATCAGCCATTTTCTATTTTGGAACATAAAAACTTCTGAAAGTTTGTAGAGATTCTCAGTCATCCAGGTCATGGTTGTCCCAAAGGTGCTTTTTCAGGAGGCAACGGAATGATGTGGAATGAAGTGAGAGTAGGAATAGATTTCCGGGGGAAGGGGGGGAAATGCAGACTACAGGAACCAGGACTACAACTCAGGTGACCCTGAGGACACAGATAAACCTCCAAGTGGTTCAATGACCCTCAAAAAGGATGCAAATGACCAGCTGTCTGCAAGGAATATAAATCCTTCTGTTCCCCTTTTTCCTGTCAGAGCTGAAGAAACTTTTTGGATGAGAAGCAAAATGCCTTCAAAAGAAAAAAACAAGAGAGTCCAGTTGCCTCCTGAAAAAGCACCTTTGGGAAAAACTTCTGAAATTAATAAATCTCTCCAGAATGCCTGGATCAGCTTCTTTCTCACATTCACTGTTGAAATGCAGTCTAACTGGAGCTCCATGGAAGTGGAGGAAATGTCACCTTATTCAACACCTAGCTACCCATGTAATTTATCTAAATTTACCCAGGTAACACTATTACTCTAGGGATTGTACTGGGTGCCAGTCAACTTCCAAGGGGCTAGTTATAATATTTAAAATCCTAAATAGCTCAGGGCCTTGATATCATTAAAACCAGCCCCTCCAAAATGGATCTACCATCCAGTAAGATTAGAGAAAGAAGATCTATTGAGCATCTTGTCCCTTGAGGAGTTCTGTTCCAGGGAACCTTTAGTCAGGTTATTGCAATGTTGACCTTTCCCTTTGGGGAAACATTTTGCCCCTATATACATGGTGATATTATCTATATTATCTAACGGATGGATTTCCATAGAGCTCTGAAAATGTGATTCTTTGACAAAGCATCTAGGGACAAAAAGCTTGCGCCCTCTGCATAATGCCATTGTTATGATGTTGTGCTTGTTCTTGGCTGTGATTTGTTTTAGTTGCCCGCTTCTCTTCTACTGGTATACTTCTCAGAGTGGATTGGAATAAAGTAACTTATCAATCACCAAAAATAAATAAATAGTCTACAAGAAAAACAGAATGGTGAAGGAACGGACCATGTTGTTTTGTACATCATGAAAAACAAATTCTCATTTTAAAACTTATTTTCTTATGTCAGCTAAAGACAGCTTGTTTCATCTAATACATATTTAACCTGTTTTTCAGTACCCAAACTGAAAAATTTATAAACTTTGGTTAGGTGTTACTGATGTATTGATGGGGTTCCAAAAATGAAGAACAAATTGACTCTATTTTGTGGTCAATGGGGTCACTAAGAATCAAAACTCACTTGATGGCACATAAGCAATTACATGAAGATATGAGCTGGTTGTGACCCACTGGAGATGATAAATTCATAGATCTCCAGATGCATCAAGACTTCCCTTAAACAGAATACTTTCATTGGTCAAGTGTGGTTAGGACACAGAAGGAATTTGTCTCCAGTACAAATGATGACTAAACTGCAATGACAATACATTAGATGCCATAAACAAAACAAATGGCAGACATTCCTTTTTCAGGCAAAATAAAGCCTACTATCAAAATCAATTCCCAACAACCACCACCACAAAAACTTGGCCTTTACCTATATTTAATTTTCGTATGAGAAGGAAGATCCCTGCTAGAATACTGCTTGGAGAGTTGACTAAGATCCCCTTCTCCTTTCCCTCTTCCGCCTCTTGCGGGTTCAAAGGTTGGTCGAGCAGCGGTAGTCATCTTACAAGCATGGAATCAAATTTACACCATGGATTAAAACCTATAACAGTAAAACAAAAACAAAGCTTGTTCAATACATTTTATTCAAGGAAACGGTCTCCGTTACAGTTGCAGCCCCAATGTTATGTGTCTTCATTGCTTAACAAGTTATATTGAATTCAAGAGTTTGGGTGGTTATGAAGCCAAAGCAGAATGGCAGCTTTAAGCAGAGGTGTTTCTTCATTCTACTACTGCATCTCAAAAGTCCTAATGATATATCTACATACATTGATATATCTACATAGCAAAAGAATATACAGTATTCTTTCTAATTTCCAAAGATTAAAGTGGAAAAATGTGGGCAGATACAGAGCCAAAAAGTATTTTTAATATGAAATTCACTTCTATTCTTTGGAAGTCTTCCGAGGTTTCCAAAAAATAACTGTAAAGGATGATAAACAGGAACACTTATTTTTATTCTTACATCAAAGCCTCTATTAGAATTGCAAATGTATTTGGTTCATTTAGTTTTTGTTCTTTCTTTACTGTGTCTCTGATAGCCTTGAGATTTTCTCTCAGGAGCCATTCAGGATAAAATTAAGGAAAACCTTGTCTACACTATGTTGGATGCACAGAGGGTAGGTGAGTTTAGATGAAATAAAGTTATGTTAAAAACTACTTTTCATAATTTAATGGCTATGAAGTAAAATCTGCATATAAATCTAAAAGAAATCTTCCTTTGCTTTTTGCATTTGCTGAAACCAGTGCATACTTAAAAACACAACAGGAACAACTATTTGCTATCAGAGGCTTTGATTTTGTTCCGTAGTTAGAGCTGTTAGACATACAGTGTGCTAGTGAAAGAATTTCCTTAAAGAAAAGCATGTTTTCGTAGCCAACTGGCAATGAGGCATTATTATCCTTGTCTTTAGGTGAAATGGGCAGTAAACAAATTTAATAAATTATCACTAGTTTATTTTTTAAAATACAGAATAAACATTTTCACATATCTCTTGTAAAGAAAATGTATTATGTTTAAGATTTCTTGATGTTCTTCAATCCTAAATAAGCTCCATACACTTGTGCAATATCAGATTACTTCCTTCAATAATTATCATTCATTTAGGCATTTCCCTACCCATCTTATTTCCAAGGCAGCAAATAATTGAATTGACAAGTTTTTATTATCAAGTTATAGATCTGTTGTTGGAAGCTACCAAACACAATATAACTCATTTTTGCCTCTAAGTTAATAAAACATGACCTCGATTGTAACATTTACATTATTGTAATTAAGTTAGACTACAATTACTTCCTTGTATCACATACCTACATCATAAACAGACCACTTTAATTTCAAAGAATTTAATTGATCTTAGCTAAAGATAAAGGTTTCCCTGTCCAGTTGTGTCAGACACTAGGCCACAGTGCTCATCTCCATTTCTTGGCTGAGGGAGCAAGTGCTGTTTGAAGATATTTTCCATAGTCACGTGACCAGCATGCCTATATGCCAAAGCTTCCCAGAACACTATCACTTTCCCACCAAAGTGGTACCTATTTATCTACTTGCACTTTCCAACCACTAGGCGGGCAGGAGTCCTGTTGGTGGCTCTCGGGTCTTGAACCCGAATTGTCAACTTCAACTAACAAGCTTGGCGTCTTTAACCACAAAGCCATTGCGCTCCGTTCTGGATAGTTTTGTATTGTAGTTGTAATAGTTGTAAATATTACAATCACAATACAAATCTATCCAGCGCTATTTTGAAACACCACAATCTGATGCCATCATTTGAACTGGGGTGGAAATGTAATCACAAAACAGCCTCCAAGAGAGAAAGTTCCTGATTCTAATCTTTCCCCAAGAGATGGGATTTCAACTCCCAGAATTCTCATCAATGACCAGGCCAGTTAAGGAATTGTGGGGGTTGAAGTCAAGCTATCCTCCAAAGCAGCTGAGGGTAGGATAAGAAGCAATGGGTGGAAATTAATCAAGGAGAGAAGCAACCTAAAACTAGGGAGAAATTTCCTGACAGTTAGAACAATTAATCAGTGAACTGTCTTCCCTCCAGAAGTTGTGAATGCTGGAAGTTTTTAAGACGAGATTAGATAACCATTTATCTAAAGTGGTGTAAGGTTTCTTGCTAAGCAGTGGGTTGGACTAGAAGACCTCCAACGTCCTTTCCAATTCTGTTATTCTAAGTTTAGTTTTGTTTAGTTTCTGGTCATGGCACATCGTACAATGAAATTAAGTGCCATCTTCAGTCTACATTAGAACTATAAAAATAAAACACAAACACACATCCTTCATATTCTATATACAATTGAACTGAAAACCCCTGATACTGTATTAATATTGCACTATACAGTAGAATTCAACAGAGTTACTGCCCTGTTTTTTCAGAAGCTGTTTTTTCAGCCTATTTGTCCTTGTTTTTATTATCCTGTACGTCTGCCAGATGGTAATAGTTTGAGAGAGAAAAACGGAGCCCAGGATGAGCAAAAGTCCACACATCTGGAGGTGCCACAGGAGGAGGAAAACCCTAATCTCACCTGTATACCTCACCTGATACCTCTGTAAGGGAAAGCTTCAGATCCACATGAGACTAACTCCACTAATCCCTCTGAATTCAGTCTCCAAAAAGGTCACCTTGGCTCTTGAAAAGATAAGGTGGATTTATGCAGTTTCTTAGGTAGGAGAATCTCGATAGTTTGTCAATGTGGCACTTTGAAGTCCCAGTCTATCCTCCAGCTCTGGGATTTCCTGGTGGTCTCCCATCCAAGCAATAGCCATCCTCAATTTTTTTTTTAAGCTCAACTGGAGATTGAACTTCCCAGACATGTCCTGTAGTGTAAGGCAGGGGTCTCCAACCTTGGCAACTTTAAGTTTGGAGGACTTCAACTCCCAGAATTCCCCAGCCAGCAAAGCTGGCTAGGGAATTCTGGGAGTTGAAGTCCTCCAGGCTTAAAGTTGCCAAAGTTGGAGACCCCTGGTGTAAGGCACATTAATACAGTGACTATGGATCGTACATGGAGAGACTGAGAAAGAGCTTCAGCCCTCGGCTCAAAGGCCCTTCTCCTTTTGCAAGAAGGAGTGGGGGGTTAGAGAGAATAGGCCTGCTGGTCTACCTTACAGGGTTGTGGTATCAATAGATTCTGCAACGCAGGATTGCTTGAAAACTCTGTAACACGTAAAAAAAATATATCCCCCTCGCAACATTTGTATTATAATTAATTCTACCTGCTGTAATGACTGGCTTAAATGGAGCAGCTTCCGGCTTCTTGAAGCACATACGGGATACAACCATGTAGCTCGGCCCCAGGCTCTCGGTTACCGCCGCACGGCTAGGCCCGCCCCGCCATTATTCCTCCCACAGGCCAGCATCCACCGCACACGAAATCATAGAGAAACAACTCTTAATGTTAGAGTTCCACAATGAAGAGGCTAGAGTGGCTCAATCGCTAAGCTTCCGGTAGAATATGATCAGGATTGGTCGGTTGGCTTCCCGGGAGGCAGGGGCCCTGGGACATAATTGGGACGCTCTTTGCCGGATCAGTCCGGAAATGCGTGCAAAGAGTTAAAAGTAGAGCAAAGCCAACATGCCACTTCTGGTTTAAAGTTCGTGGGGAAAAAGAAGCACACGAACGAGCCTCGTCCCACATCGAAAGAGTATCGAATCCACCTGTTCAACATGCTACAGCACATTTTAAAGTAAGCAAGGGATTGTGCTGGCCTTTCTAAACTATTGCTAAGCTTGTCATAGAGACAGAACCAATTAAAAATAGTTATGATAAAATGTATAATTGCAGGTATGTCAGTTAGGCACAATCCTAGTACAATCCCACTAAACAAAAATGCAACAATTTACTAACCTATATTAACCACATAATAAACTTCACAACATTTCGAAAGAAATACCTTGGCCACAATATCAGATTCAGAAAATAAAATTGATGGTATGATCGACAAAAAGGCCTAAGTTTAAGTCAGAATGGAGATACATCACATTTTATTAAGCCGAAGTTTATTTAGCGATGATTTATTAAAATACAATTGGTTCAATTCATAGAATATATTTGCCCAAAACCAAGTAAAACAATGCTTAGTGTAAATCTATCAATTCAGTCTTTTAGAATAGTTGTTTCTAAAAACAAATTATTATGAGATTGGGGATATGTATGAAAAGTTCGTGAATGATGGCTTTTTTTCCTTTTTATAACTGATGCTTGTAGGCATTTTTGGAAGCAAAGGTATGAAGACATTTTCTCTTAGCATATTTATCCTAATGTTGGAAGCAGGAAGACATTTAACAGATTCAGTTTGGGTTTTCACTCAAACTAGTGTCTCTGTGAAATGGATTTTCCAGTGCCACCTGCTTTTTAAATGAATGTTAATAGCCTGATTTGTTAATATGTAACTTGTATTTTGCTTTCTCTAACTAATCTAATCTATTCTATAACTAATTGAAAATAAAACTTTCCATCATTAAATATGTTTTATCATATTATTGTTTTATGGAATTAAGCCACTAGAGGTCCCTAGAGAATTTCAGGATAATATAATATTTGCATTACATACACATGCATACATACATATACATACATACATACATACATACATACATTTTGTGTGTGTGTGTGTGTGTTGCAATTCTGTATAATTCACTGAATTATAGAGAATTTCTTTTGTAAGTTGTCAATCAATATTTTTCCACTGCTTCTTGAAGCTGGATCAGTTTTTAAATTGCAGGCACAGCATATTAACATCCACTCACATATAGTACAGTACTTACAGATAAGGATACAGATAATCAAACTTGGAAGGGACCTTGTAGGTCATCTAGTCCAACCCCCCGCCCAAGTGGGAGACCCTACACCATTCCTATAGAGCACTGCACACCAGAATAACTAGACACAAGGACAGTTTTTTCATGAATGCCATCACTCTGCTAAACAACTAATTCCCTCAACACTGTCAAACTATTTACAAAGTCTGCATTACTATTACTATTAACCTTCTCATCACTTCTTATCACCATCCCCTCCCACTTACGACTGTATGGCTGTAACTTTGTTGCTTGTATCCTTACGATCCATATGGACTGATCGGTATGTGATATGGTATGATTTGATTGCTTATTGAACCCTATGACTATTATTAAGTGTTGTACCTGATGAGTCTTGATGAATGTATCTTTTCTTTTATGGATACTGAGAGCTTTTGCACCAAGTCAAATTCCTTCTGTGTCCAGTCACATTTGGCCAATAAAGAATTCTATTCTATTCTAAATAATAGGAGTGGTACAGTGGCCTAGAGGTGGAGCTCTTGCTTCACAATCAGGGGTCTATGAGTTTGATCCTAGGTAGAGGCAGTTATTTCTCTCTCTGGGCACAATGAGAATATATCTGCTGAACAAAACTCCGTATTGGCAACAGGAAGGGCCATTAAAACACTCTGCTAGCTCCATTCAGTTGCCCAGACTCCACCCCGCAAGGGATTATGGGGTTGTTAAAAGAAGATGATAAATAAAATATATATTTGTCCCTGAAGGTACAAGTAATACTTTAAGTTATTCAGTCTTCTGTTAACAGTCTATGTTTCTATTTAGGAGATGCCTGTCTATTGATGTAACCGAAAAGCTACACTGTGGTCACAATCTAATGCTATGTTTAAAAATTAAGCTGAATTATTTACTATTTGAAATCATGGGTTTTTTTTCCTGATTTTATATATTTTTCTCTCACACTTTTTAAATATTAAAAAGTAATAAAAATTAAAATGAAATAAAGGGAAAAGGGGAAAAAAAACCCTCAATGTTTCAAAATAGTCCTGTTGCATACATGGAAACCATGCAGATTCTCATTGAATTTCTCTCCGTGTTGACAAAACACACCATTTCCCAAGATTTAGCAGATGGCTGCATTGTTATCCTTCACATCTTATGTGGTTCCTCGCCAGTGAATTCCAATTATTCCACAGCATTAATCCAAGGTAAGAACCTAAGCATTACTTATCTTGTTTTTGGAGGCTTCTGTTAAAGTCTCAGAATTGCAATACTTTTGTTTTTGTTGAGTTTTTAAATGTGATGGAAAAATATGCACACAAAAGGTTATTTCCCCTGGTTTTTGAGAGTTCTCAGTTATTTCTCATTTCTATTCTACAACAGAGGCTGTAATTTATTTAGTATTCTCTTATTCATTCATTCATTCATTCATTCATTCATTCATTCATTCATTCATTGTATGGCCACAGCTGTAATTTATTTTTTATCTGTTCATTTGTTCATTCATTCAATTTGTGTGGCCGCCCATTTCAACAAGTGACAAAGAAGTGACTCAGGGATGCCAACAAAAATAAAAGGAAAATGAAAAGAAAAAGAAAACAAATTTTAATTATAATACATATAACACCTGAGAATATACTAAGGATGGATCACTAAAGAAGACAAGTTTTATGTTGACACCACACCATGGTGGCTGGGTGGACAGTACAAACTTCCGATGGGAGAAAATCTCACATTCTGAAGATAGAAATTTAATTTCTGGTTTGATCATCTTCAGCAAATGTTGGAGTTCATGCCTTTTTGTAGCACCCACATAGATCCCTGGGCAAGAGACGTATAAAAATCAAATAAGTCTTTTTACTCCTATTATTTAATGCTCCTGTGAAGGATGAAAATTTAAGGGGAAAGGCATAGTTTAATAATGGACCCCTATGTGGAATTTGGAGAACAGCTGTGATGAATTATAGGTCCCTCTTCCATACATCTCCTTCCCAGATACAGGATAGAGAAGGCTACTATATAGGTTATATGGCTCTACAATTATGTGTCAAGCATGGGAAATCAGGAAATCCAGGTTATCCAAATGAATGTAAGGTTTTATCGCAAGATTAAACTCTGTACAAGAATCTGAACTACTAACAGTCAAAGCGAATTGGCGGGAGATAAGAGTCAGTGGAATTCAAGGTGAATGGGACTTAGATGTCTTGTGGGCGCAAAGGGATTCAAGATTGATGATGCATTTGACCCCTCCTGCAGGCTTAGCCTGGTCATCTTCTATAGCATGTTCTCACTTCAAGTCTATCCATTGTATTAAGCTAGTGGAGCACAAAATTTCGGGTATTGGATTGACTTCAAGTCTTTCAGCTGTGGAAGTTCTCTAGATGGATCTGAGCCAATCGCTCTCCACCCAGCCTGCCCCAGGTGGTTCTTACAGGAAGAAAAAAAATGCAGAAGGCATGCAATGTATATGTTCTGTGTTGAGCTCCTGATGAAAGAGTGCTCAAAGAAAGAATATGAGATAAATAAGGGCTTGGTTAACTGTGGATTACTGAATTAAATGCGTTGGGTTTGCATTAAGTGAAACTAGACAGGCCATGCTGAGTTAATAGAAACTGTTGCTACCTAATGTTGATTTTCTTTTTATAGTCTTTTTATATGGTGGCTATCTGGATTTAGAACTCAGATTCTATATTTCCTTCAATTGGGTCCTCTATAAAGTTCCACACTCTCTACTTCTTTCTTGTATATCATCCAACAAACTTAAGTCATATTTATTTATTTATATTCTACTTTTATTATTTTTACAAATACCTCAAGATGCTGAACGTATCCAACATGCCTTCCACCTCCTATTTTCCCCACAACAACAAATCTGTGAGGTGTTTTGGATTGAGAGAATGTGACAGGTGCAAGGTCACTCAACTGGATTTCATGACTAAGGTGGGACTAGAACTCACTATCACTTTCAAGCCAGGTCTCTTAACTACTAGGCCAAACACACACACACACACACACACACACATCCCTCTCTCTCCCTCTCCCTCCTTCCCTCCCTCCCTCTCTTAGAAAAGCAAGATGAACATTTTCATGACTCATGTATTAGACTGCTTAAGGCTGCAAATTGTTGATTGCCACTATGAATGTCATAAAATTATGACACAGAATTTCTCTGGTGATTTCCTACAGTCAACGACTGCAGTTTCTCTTCTTAGCATCCTCCTTAAACAAATGCACCCACCCAGGAAATATATGCAGCCATTCATACACAAATAGTGAAGTAGAAGGTGCGGTCCTTACCCTGTTCTTTTTAATTTTTTTCTGCCTATTTACTAATTCTGGATGGAGTGGGCCGAAGAATTTCTGAAGAAGAGAAAAGAAGCAACCCAACCTGTTCTGTTTCAGCTACTTGAACTCTGCTTGTTTAAGATAGTTCTCTTTATTAACATTTCCAGAATCAAGAGTAGAAATGATACAGACCTGGCAAACTCAGTCATGCTTTAGTTGAAAGTAAGGAGATATTTATGTTTCATTTTAGTAGTAACCGAAGAGCAGATTGTCAAACATGAAATCTACCTTGGTTGAATCAAAATGTGTGTTGTACACAAGGATTTTCACTGCCATTGCTATATAATTGTGCTTTTATTTCATCGCTTCAGAGAATTGCAATGAGTCCTTCTTTAGTGATCACAATTGGGAGCAGTGGTTAGGTCATTAAGCAAAGCAGTCAGTAAATGAAATTGCAGCTGTGTTTATGACCTTACTTAGCTTTTCTTTGCTTTACAGGCATGCGAAGATCGTAAGAGTGAGGATTGCTTGTAAAGTTACTTTTTCACCACCAGGGTAATTGCGAACAGCTGCTAAAAGAGATAGTTGCTAAACAAGGACTATCTACAGGTAGTTCTCAACTTTCAACAGTTTGTTTAGTGACCGTTTGAAGTTACATGACCATTTTTCACACTGATGACCATTGCAGCATAGTCATGTCATCAAAATTGAGATGCTTGGTGACTGACTCACATTTACGTCGGTTGCCATGTCCCAGGGTCACATGATCCCCTTTTGCAACAAGCACAGTCAATAGGGAAGCCAGATTAATTTAGCAACTGTGTTACTAGTTTAACAAGTGTGGTGATTCGCTTAACAAAGGTGGCAAGAAAAGTCGTAAAATAAGCCAGAACCCACTTAACAAATTTTTCGCTTAGCAACATAAATTTTTGCCTCCGTTGTGGTCGTAACTTGAGGACTCCCTGTATTTAGGTATGCTTGAAAACTAGTTCCTGCTCTCTTATCCTCTGTAAAAATTGATGCAATTGGATTTGGACTCGGTCTTGACAAAAGAAGAAAAATAGATGTGGAAGAGGTTATTTAGATTAGAACATGAATTCCAATTCTCCAAGATGAAGTCTGATTAAATTTTTCTCAGTAGATGGGCCTTTAGTTTCTCCTTGCAGGAAGAGCTTGCCACAACTTCTGTAATTGGTTTTATTATCAAATTATTCTCAAAAGACATTTCTAATTTCCCTTAATGATTGATACAAATTCCATCCTGTAGTTTAAGCACCTTAACTTTTCCTATTTTCTGGGATAAGGAAAGAAGCTTAATCTTCTTTCATGTGATATGTTCTCACATTCTTGAAAAGGGCTCTTATATCTTCCTTCGATCTTCTCAGGGCTAAACCTGTCTAGTTCCCTACATGTTTTTTTTTCCTTTTCATAAGAACCTGATTATCTTCTCTGGATCATCTCTTCCTTCTCTATTCCAGACACCATTTTCCATGCAGGATCCTTGAGCAACCCTTAAAAAAAAAACTCCTGTAGGTTTTATTAGTCTGATCTTGAACACATTTGAAGGATCTTTTGATACCCTTGTCCTTGACTGAACCTTTTTGTCTGCCCATGATGCTTTCTATCACATCAGGTATATATATGACTGTCCAAAAAGGGAAGGGCAGCTGTTCAAAAGTTTTATTTCATCAAGAACTTGCAACAAGACTGCTGGGTGGGAACAGATCAGATCAGGTCAAATTAAACAAATCAGGTACTGCATATCCTGGGATCCACTTCCAGGCAAACATTGCTGGTTCAGAGTTGTGATTTTCATAATCCTTTTATGCAAAGGATTATGCAGAGGAAAAACGTTTGGGAGGTATTGCTGGCTGGAAAAAAAAAACCCTGCTATCTCAGCAGATTTTTGACCTAACAGAAATATTTGGCAGTTTTATGGCTCATGTGGTATGCCAGCCCTGTTCCCATCACCCCCATCCTCCACAATCGTTCCAAAATTCAAAAGCTGGCCCCCTGCCCAGCCTCTATGCTGGCAAGCCATGGCAGGTTAAACAAGAATTCCTACTGCTGACTGGCCTTGTTCAGCACCTGCTTGATCTTGCAAAAGCAAGAGGAGAAAGGATGGGAATAACATATTGTTAAAATGGATGTCTAGGTATATGAGAACTTGACAGTTGCATCTTCTGATACCAAAGCAACCCCTTTCACCTGGTGAAGAAGAAGGACTAACATTTTGAATGCAATAATAGGGAGGCAATGGTGTTACCATCTCAGAAGGAGTTTGGAGTAGATTTCTTAGAAATTTACTGGGTTTATGAGAAGGGGCTTAAATGGAGTCAGGCCGACTTACTATAGAACTTTCCACATTGTAGGCTTAAACTGTTACATTCGCATGCACTAATTATGGAAATATGAAGCCAGTGAAGAAATAATAATAATAATACAAGCACAAAGTAGTGTTAATGTAGTTCTCAAAATATGGAATTAAATAACATTTTTCATCTCTCTTCTATGTATATGTACACGTACACACACACACACACAACACACACACACACACACACACACACACATAGTTCTGTTTAAGTTGTAGCAACGTTTCAGCAGAATCTCATCTGCCATCATCAGGCTTCTGTATGAACAAATATATATATATATATTATATATATATATATATATATATATATATATATAATTAATATATATATATATATATATACACAACTATCTATATCTTTATCGCGGGTACTTACATGTATGGTATTCAGCTTTGTTTGGGTATTTTCCCATGTCATCATAGTTGTGCTTTTAAAGTTGCTACAACTTTAAAAGCACAACTATGATGATGTGGGAAAATACCTGAACAAAGCTGAATACCATATATATATATGTATGTATGTATGTATGTATGTATGTATATATATATTTGTTTTGTTTAAGTTTTTGCGGGTTCTTACATGGTGTGCTATTCAGCTTTGTTCGGGTATTATTCCACGTCACTGTCCTTGTGCTTTTAAAGTTTTAGCAACGTTTGGCAGAATCTCATCTGCCA
This sequence comes from Laticauda laticaudata, assembly GCA_004320025.1. Classification (NCBI taxonomy): domain Eukaryota; kingdom Metazoa; phylum Chordata; class Lepidosauria; order Squamata; family Elapidae; genus Laticauda; species Laticauda laticaudata. The sequence continues at coordinate 26,476 of BHFT01036309.1, read as the reverse complement.
TCATCTGATTCTGCCGAAACGTTGCTACAACTTTAAAAACACAACTACAATGACGTGGGATAATACCCGAAGAAGCTAAACAGCACAAATGTAAGTACCGCGAGAGCTTAAAAAAAATATATATATATATATATACATATATATATATTATATATATATATATATATATATATTATATATATATATATATATATATATATATACATATGTGTGTGTGTGTTTTCTGAGGTTTTCGCGGGTATTTGTATGTGGATCTTTGGTTATTCGCGGTTTTCGAAATGTCGCCAAAAATACTTCCAATTTTACGCGGGACAAAACCGAATAACCAAAGCTCCACATACAAATACCCGCGAAAACCTCAGAAAACACACACACACGCACACATATATATGTATGTATGTATAGTGTGTGTGTGTGAACTCATACTAGTGAACAAATAATTGTGTGTGTATAACCGCTGAACTGCTAACCTGATCGACAAGCTCAGCATCTTAGCCACTGAGCCACACATATATATCTATCTATACATATACATATATACACACATACTCTCTCTCTCTGTATGTGTTTGTGTATGTGTGTATGTGTATATATATAATATATATATATGAGTGTGTGTGTCTGTATATATGTGTGTGTACACACACATGCTATAGCATTAATAAATAAAGTTTTTTTTATGTAAAGCAAAAAGGGTAGATTACTTATTTATTAGTTTTTTAGCCCACTTTCTCAACTCAACCATCAGCTGAAGGTGGGATTCGTGGGCCTATCCACTATTTTCCCCACCACAACCTTATAAAGTAGGTTGGCTGAGGGAGAGAGAGCTCAAAGTTACCTCACCACCTTTTGTGCTGAAGGGAAGATTAAAACTCAGTCTCTCAGTTTCTACTTACCTATTACATCAGACTACCTCTCATTAGAATTTGCCAAGTTTTTGCCAGATTCAATGCCTTTATTATGTTTATTTCTTTGACTGAATTTTTGTTATACGTTAAGTATGTTATATGTAAGAATTTGGCAGGTGTTCTTCTGAACTCCTTAGAAAGGCAGGCAGTAATACATAGATGGAGATAAACATTACCAATGCTGCAATATGGCTGCAATGTGATGAGAATTCCCATTAAATGGGAATGTCCATCAGTTGATAACTGACCGACATTCCTAACTGATAGATTGTCAAAGGAAGTGGAATCCCATGTCACAAAAGATGTGTGTATCCCATGACATTTTTCCTAGTACCTTATATATATAATTATTTGTTAACAATCTGCATGTCATGTGAAGTGTTTCATATCTGGGCAGTGATTTGCTCAGACGTGCTTATGTATATCTGATGTTGCCTTTGTCTGTTCCCAGCGTGCGAGTTAACCAGGTCAACAGTCTTCTGATAACATCCAAAGGCAGACTCAATATTTATACAATCTGCCAAGCTTTGCTTTTGAAGGAAGTTTGTGGGCTTCAGTGATTTAGAAGAGGGGCAATTAAGACAGAACAATGTCAGCCTTTTGAGATGACCAAATCAAGAAACAGAGGCTGCAGGGATTTCAGGAATGTTAATTTATTATTTTGGGATACATTAATGGAATCTTAAAACATGTTCAAAACCTCCCCTGCCTCTTTTTTTTTACAACAAATCAAGATGGAGCAAGTCAGAATGTCTCTTTCCCATGTTTTTCTTCTTCAAAATTTTATTAAGTAAATTATTAAAAACATTGCATATGGCATAATTGTCCCGACAATCCTGTTTGTCATACATATTATGGCATAGAATACATATTTATATACATTTACATATCTATACATTTATACAATATTTTCCAATTCTAATCATCCGGTCTGTCAACTCGATTCTCTTTTGATTCTAGATCCTTCCTTTTTTCCCACCATTGATAGAATTTATTCCATACTTTGTAGTATATTATCTCGTCTTTATCTTTCATTTCCAAGGTTAATTTATCCATTTCAGTGCATGTCCATATCTTTTTTATGACATCACTTTCATTGGGAGTTTCTTTATCTTTCCACTTTTGAGCAAAGGTTAACCTTGCTGCCATAATCACATGTATTATTTCTCATGCTTTCTACTTTACCAGGACTGAGGGACAATTTTCTCTTTCCCATCTCCTTTTTAAAAACAGAGCTAAATTTTTCTACAACTAAGGAACGGGGATAGGCAATTTTGTACTGCTATAATTTTCTTCTATTTCAAGAAGATCAACCTCCTAGCCTATCTTCATAACTGTGGCATGATATGGCAGAGTAGATGTTTTTTATAACTGAGATTAATACAGTTGGAAGTGACCTTGTAGATCATCTAGTCCAACCTCCCGCCCAAGCAGAAAACCCTACACCATTTCCGACAATCTCTTCTTGAAAGCCTCCAGTGATGAACCTCCCACAACTTCCAAAGGCAACTTCTGTTACATTGGTTGATTGTTCTCACTATCAGAAAATTTCTCCTTATTTCTAGGTTGAATCTCTCCTTGTTCAGTTTCCATCCATTATTCCTTGTCTGGCTTTCTGGTGCCTTGGAAAATAGTTGATTCCAGCCTCTCAAATATTGGAAGACTGCTCTCATGTCTCCCCTGGTCCTTCTCTTCCCTAGACTAGCCATGCCCTCCCTCTTCCCCTCCCTCTCCTTCTCCTCCTTTTTTTCTTCTTCTTCTCTCCCCTCCTCCTCCTCTTCTTCTTCTCTTCTTCTTTTGTTCTTCTTTCTCTTCTTCTTCTCCTCCTCCTTCAAATACATTTTGAATAGTCTCCTTTACTATAAGATTTTGGAATTCCAGGATTTTGGAATTGATTATGGAATAATTCGCTTCTCATAGGGGAAAAATATTTTTGCTCTTTTGGCAATTGTAAATTATAATAAGGATAAGTTAATTTATGACTTTAGAAACTGAACTCTAAAGGAAATTAAAGATTCTAAACAAAAGAAACAAATGTGAGCTGTCCTTGAAGCTGGTCATTACTGGAACAAAATGTTATAACATCAAAAACATTAAAGGAGATCTTTGAAGAATCAAGCCAGAAAGTACTGACTGCAATCTCAATGCAACACTTCTATAATTAGTGCATGTCAGGAACAATGTAAAAATAATGTTAATGAAAGAAAGACAGATGTGGAACAAATTTAGCATGGCAGAGAATATACTGAAAGAGGAACTACAAATGATAGGTCAATTCTTATTGGATGTACAAAAATTGCTTATCAAACCCTTGAAGTCTGTGCAGTGGAATAAAAAAAATCGAATCCTGTGATATTTGATTGAATTAAAGGTTAAGGCTGCTAGAAGTATAAGGAAAGGATGTAAAGTTGATTCATTTGATCAAGGTTAAAATAAAATACCCCCATTCTTCCCCCCCCCCCNTTCCCCCCCCCCCCCCGCAACCCTTTTAGCACTTTTTGCTGTTCCTAGATTTAAAGATTGAGATTTTATGGCTAATAGATAAGGGACATAATATGAGGTGAAGGGATGTAAACTTATAGGAAGTAAAAAATTATTAAATTATCGATAATTATTGTGGCGAAGGTTGGAGGTCACCTCCCTATGTTTTTCTTTTCTTTTTTCCATTCCATTCTTTTCTTTTCCTTCTTTAATTTTTTTCTTTTTCCTCCACATTTTATTACCTTTTTATTCTCTCCAAGTTGAGTTTATATTAGGTTTTATTCCTAATAAATGTATTAATTAAAATAAATTGTTTTTAAAGATAAAATAATAGAAATGCTTTAAGGACCTGAAAATGGATGCGAATAAATGGATTATTTTAGGATTTATTTATTTAAAAGATTGTTTGTAGGAAGAAAGGAATGCTGATATATAATCTGGAAGGGTGGAAATGGTAACTACTATGTAACTATGCAAAGAAGATCGGAAGTAGCTTCTTTAGATATCTTTCTTATTCTGTCATTTTCCTGTTGTTAACCTTTTTTAATTCCTTTATTTATTTATTTATTTATTTATTTCTCTCTCCCTCCTGCCTTCCTTCTTTTCTTTCTTTCTCACTCTTCTTTCTCTTTCTTTTTTCTTTCCTTTCTCTCTTGCTCTTTCTTTCTGATGTTTCCATATTTTTAAAATGTGATGTAAATTTTTCTTCAAATAAAAATTATATTTAAAAAAAGAGAGAAAGCGTAACGCTGCCTTTGCCATAAGGTGGTCACAAAACAAACTTGGTTGCCTGCACAACTGAGTGCCTGTAACATATAGCAACAACACAGATGTTCCAGATTATGGGCCAGATAAATTCTAGTGTGCTTCATTTTGCTTATTATCCACACTGTCCACTGGGAAATTAGCTTCTTTCTGCTCTGCGATGTCAGCTTATAATACACAAAATCACAAGTCATATGATTTGAAAGGAAATGAAAACAGGAACTTTACGAGGCAAGTTGCGCATAGAAATGAAATCAAATTCTGCTGTATCTTTTTAAATGTGGTCAACCTCAACTTGCAACAACAATTGCAAAGCGAGACAGTTGTTAAATGAATCGCATCCAATTTTATGACCTTTTTGCTGTGATCATTAAGCGAATCACACAGTTGTTAAGTGAAAAACACAGTTAAGTGAATCTGGATTCCATTAACTTTGTTTGTTGGAAGCTGATCAGCAAAATTGAAAATGGCAGACAAGTGTCCCCAGAACACAACAACTGTCAAAAATACAGGCCAGTTGTGAAATGCACAAGCTTTGATCATGTGACCGTGGGGATGAGGAGAGAGTTGTAAGTGTGAGGACTGGTTTTACATTCCAGTGCTGTTGTAACTTTGAACAGTCACTAAACAAATAGCTATAAGTCAAGGACCACCTGTAATCCTGATTATAAATGTATCCATCCATTTGCAAAGAGCCCACCCCTGGATAAATATGACGTGACCAAAGTCAGAAACCTGTATAATAAACCTTCAGTGAGTTACTTACATCCAAATTCTAACTTTAGATTCACCAAAAGGTTTAGATTAATAGAGTTGGAAGGGACCTTGTAGATCATCTAGTCCAACCCCCTGCCCAAGCAGGAGACCCTACACCATTTCTGACAAATGACAGTTCAATCTCTTCTTGAAAGTAAGATGATTTCAGGCAGGGAAAGAGGTATGACAAAACACAGTATGCTCAGGAATTGTGGGAGAACATCCCTGGGTGATTTGTCAGTCTGATGATGTAAAAATCAAATAACTCTGAGATTTTTTATTATTATTAATATTTCAAACAGCTTACTCATTTTTGTGAAATGACTTATGGAGACTACCTAGGTGAGCTTGTATTTTGGTCCAGACAACTTTCAGTACCTTTGATACAGATGTAGTTTCAGGTAGATTAATTGATTTAATGTTATTTTTTCCAAATTAAACCCACGTTGTTCGTGGCCATTTCCTTTTAGCTATCTAATTGGCATTAAATATAGTTTCTAAGACTACCATCTGTCAACAAGAGAGACAAGGAAGTTACCAGATTTCTTAGCTCTCCAAGGCCTCTTCAGATACTCAAAAGGTTCCTCAAATCTCTGAGTTGACTGTTTTCAACAATAAAACTGTTTCTAAGTGTTTATGTGACACTTAGAAAGAAAGATGGTAATTCAATTTACCACATGCATTACAAGTATTATAATTTTCAATTACCAAATGCAATTAGGACTGGTAACTCCACCATTATTTAGTCATAAAGCGAAACACCTTGTGAGTGGACCTGACTTACAATTTCATTTCTGGCTGCAGTTGTTAAATATTGTTAACCCACATTCATGAAGCAAGATGTCACATGACCACAACTTGCGATTTCCTGCTGGCTTCCCCAAAGTTTTTCTTGTCAGAAGCTGGAAGTTGAAAATTGCCAACGGTGATCATGTGACTGTGGGGATGCTGCAATAGTCACAACTTTGAGGATCAGTTGCAAAGCTGCTTTTTCAACACCATTGTAGTTTTGTTTTATTTATTTTATCAATATAATATGTAAATATTCAATTTCAATCAAACAGTGTATTGTCTGGGTACAATTGTTTTTAGGCAATCATAATCAAGGTGTGTACAATCACATGCATCACAATAACATTAATACTGTAGTTACAATAGTATTTTGTTCATCCATTTTAACTGATTTCCATTTTAACATTCATCCCTTTCTTTCCAACGTCTGCTTTTTATTGTCTAGCAATCGATAAAATAAGTCCCATGTCAAAAAGTATTTAGTTTCTTCTTTGTCCTTCATAGTGTTAGTCTACACATTTCTGCACATTGTAATATTTTCTTAATTACCTTCTCATCTGTCGGGATCTCATCACACTTCCATTGTTGAGCATATACAATTCTAGCTGCACCATTGTACCTGTGAATCATCACTGAATGAGCAATTGGCAAGCAAGGACTATCTGTATGTGACTGTAACTTGCAGTTCAGGTAGCATGGAAGAAGGCCTTTGATAGCAGTCATATCAAAATATAAGTTGTAATATTTTAGAGACGGTTAGAGAGAGCAGTTTTGCAACAACAACAAAATCTCCTATATTGCCTAGCCAAGATAACTTGAATTATGGAAATTAAAATCCAACTCATAAGGAAATCAAGTGAAGAAGACCACTGAATTACATTCCTGCCGGAGATGATTTTTGGAGTAAGATACTGCTCTTGTTTGAAACATTGCAAAAACCTACAAGAAAAGCTGAGTGTCAAAGAATTGAAGCCTTTGAACTATGGTTCTGGAGAAGACACCCGCAAGTCCCTTGGACTGCAAAGCAATCAAACCAGTCGTCCTAGAGGAGATCAACCCTGACTGCTCTTTCTGAAGATGAAACTCAAATACTTTGGCTACCAGACTCACTGGAAGAGAGCCTAATGCTGGGAACGATTGAGGGCAAAAGAAGAAAGGGATGGCAGAGAATGAGGTGGCTGGATGGAGTCAATGAAGCAGTTGGCATGAACAGAAATTGACTCCAGAAGATGGTAGAGGACAGGAAGGACTGGAGGAATGTTGTGCATGGGGTTGCAATGGGTTGGACAGGACTTAGCAACTAACAAAAACAACACACCAGCGATTGCAAATTGCATTCGTCTGCAGTAACTTGAGCTGCTTTGTTTTAAAAGTAGAAGAACTTTCTCCTCTATAATAAAAATCCTGTAGGAAGCAAGGTTGTTAAATACATGAAAACGAAAAGACTTTGAAATACCCACAATGGAGGAATGGCTGGTGAAGGTGACAGACTTTGCAGGGATGGCAAAGTTGACTTGCTTGATCAGGGATTAGAAAATAACTACATTTGTCAGAGACTAGAAACCTCTTATGGACTTTTTGCTGAAAAATTGGGGGGGGGGCAGAATGAACGTGATTTATGGATTTGATTATTGGAAAGGGTATAATATAGAAAGAAGAGAGCCATGGTATAACTATAGAAAGAAAAAACAAAGTAGAAATGCATTTATAGTTGCTGTAAAGAGATTGGAAGCCACCCCTTTATTTGTATATAAACAAAATTTGTATATAAATATTTTTCTTTAAATGTGTGTTGTTTTACTCTGTAAAAGTCCCTTTAATAAAAAGATAATTTAAAAAATAAAGATCCTGTTGGAAAAGATTCAATGCTTATCAATTTACAGAATTGGAAGGAACTCTGTAGGCCTTAAAATCAACACCCCATTTATTGTAAGATTTTAGTTTGAAGCACACCAGGTACCCGAGTTCTAAATAATTCAATTAGCACTATCTCATTCCAATATCCACTGAAAGTCCTTGTGATATAGTAGTTAAAATCTGGGACTAGGAACTAAAGATCCATATTGAAATCCATATTCTTCCTTGGAAGTTCACTGGTGATTCAGAACAATTTATTTTTTGTTAAAGTTAGAGGGTGGTATTTGTGGGGAAAATGTATGTTTTGCTTTGAGTGAGTGAGTGAAGGAGGGAGGGAGGGAGGGAGGAAGGAAGGGGAAGGCAGTGAAATATTAGCAGACCTGAGGAACGTCCAAGATTAGTAAAAGTTCCAGAAATCCTTAGAAAAGAAACAAACAAAAAAAAAAACACTAGGCAACAGGTGGCTCTTCCATAACAAGTATTGAGAACTGTATCTCCAGTACATACATATATACATACATACATACATACATACATACATACATACATACATACATACTGGATAGTGTTGATATGGATCCAGCTAGGGTTTCCTAGTTGAAATACTGAAGATTAAAACCTTTTATTGTATGTTTTTATTTACCAAATAACAGCCCAAAGCAAATATTATCATTGGGTTTTCAGGCTTTGGGAGATTACTACCAAAGTATTGATCAGGTTCCAAATATATAGAGGTATCGATCAAGTTCCACTAAATGCACACAACTAAAGCAAGTTGGGTATTAAGTCTCAAAGGACAAGCAGTTCATTGCTGTCTATCCAGCTGCGTGAGTGTGGGTGAGAGGCACAATTAGATGTCTCCACTACGCCCCAGAATGCTAATTCCTAGGGAGCTGACTAGAAGATTTGGACATGATTGCTGTTGTTGGCCCAGCCCTTCCTTCAATGATGCAGCTATTTTATTGTCTTTGGAACTATCCGAAAGGTGCTTTTTAAAGAGTCAATTCTTGAACTTTGCTTTTTCTTTAAGATGTTTTGCTTCTCATCCAAGAAGCTTCCTTCCTTCCTTCCCTTCCTTCCCTTTCTTTCATTTTCTTCTAAATGTCTATGATTCTCAGTCATCCAGGTCATGGTTGTTCCAAAGGTGCTTTTTAAAGAGGCAACTGGACTTTGTTTTTCCTTGAAGACATTCTGCTTCTCATCCAAGAAGATTCCCCAGTTCTGACTGAAGAAGTTTCTTGGATGAGAAGCAAAACATCTTCAAAGAAAAACAAAGGAAGTCCAATTGCCTCTTACCTCTTTGTGACAACCATGACCTGGATGATTGCGAAGTCCATAGATAATTCTATCTTCTGCAGATATCAGAAGACTTTCTGCAAATATCTCATCTGGCCCATATTTTTATGGATGCACAGAGGTATTTTGATCTTGATTTTTAAGTAGAGATCATTATGGATTCTTCAGACTTCGAAGCATTAATTCCAAGCTACCGATCAGGTTTTCAGCAGATTACTTAACCTGTGTGAGTGTAAAGTTTGAAATATCTGCAGGAAACCTGATTATTAAAAGTATTAATCTCTGAACTCCAGAGAAACCATTCATAAGAGGGACTTAAGTCCTCTTATAAATAATTATAAGATTATTAAATAATATAAGTTATTATTAAATAATAACTTGAGTTATTATTTATTATTTGTGTACAGGTAATCCTTGACTTACAACCTTTTGCTTTAGTGACCGTTCAAAGCTACAACAGCACTGAAAAATGTGAATTATGACCGTCTTTCACACTTACAATCTTTGCAGCATGTCCATGATCATGTGATCAAAATCCAGATGCTTGGAAGCTGGTTCATATTTATGACCGTTGCTGTGTCTGAGAGTCATGTGATCAACTTTTGTGACCTTTGCGGTGAAAATACTTAATACTCTTCCTTTTCTTATTTCCTCCACAACAACGACCCCATGAGTTGTGTTGTGTTGAGAGAGTGACTGGCCCAAAACCACCCAGCCAGCTTTACTGCCTAAGGTAGGACTAGAACAATCCTAACTTATCCACTATGCCAAACTGTTTCTGGCTTACCTCGACCTCAAGAAATTCAGAAGAGGGACCAACTGGATCCCATCCTCCAATTTGCTTACCACATCCCAGAAGTACATTTACCATCTTTGCTGAATATTTATAATTTATCTGTTTTGGACAATAACCATATTTCATAATTCTCACGTATGCTCCATTTTTCCAGCACAGGAGAAAGAAAGAAATGAGTCATGACACATCATATTCTGAATTTCTCTCTGCCACAAAATTATTACAAGCTCCAGGGTTTTATCGGGTGGAAAGATAAGGTGGAAGCTGAATTAAACTCAGACTTAATTTTTCACATGATTCTTAATAATGACATTGTATTGGCTGCACAGAAGTGATATGTGATGGGATTAGTAAGTGATGTAGGTGCACAATCAAAATTAGAGACTCTTTTTGTGACGGATTGTAGTAAGGAGTTAGATTCCCATGATGGAATTTCCAGGAAGGAATGTTCTAGAGGTGGAATGGGACAATGCACCATAGTCAACTGGTCATGGGCAACTTGCCATAAGACAACTTGCCATGCCCACCTTGCCACAGTTAATTCGCTGCAGCCAATTCGCCATGGGACAACTCACCAAAGGGCAATTCAACAATTCAATTTTTATTATTTAGAATAATTAAAACCTTCACATTTCATTTTCACCCTCCTTTGGCATCCTTTCTTTAATGATTCTATTCCACCATTTCTTTCATATTAGGGTAATTCTTGTCCTGCAGCAAGTTGTGACAAATTTGCCATTGCAAGTTGGCCATGTTGAGTTTACTCTGGCAAGCGAGGTTTAAGAGGTAGCTAAACCAGATACTATGTGTGGTAGAAAGAAAGTGATGACATCTCCTCCCTAACATTCTCAGACTATATTGTAAATATATAGTAAAGTATATAGTAAAGTGCTTACTCTGGTAAGATTTTGTTCAAAGGTAACAAAATAAAAGAGTTAGCAGGGACCTTGGAGGTCTTCTAGGCCAACTCTTTGCTCAGTCAGGAAGCCCTATACCAGTGATGGCTAACCTTTTCGTCATCGTGTGCTGAAAGTACATGTGCATGCATGCGTGCCTGAACCTATAATGCAATGCACGCATGAGCCCCACACCCCTGTGCATACACGTGAATCCCCCTGCACGTCATGTGCCTCTGTGCATGGGTGCGCATCTCTCCTTGTGCCCCGCCCCCCGCGAATGTGTGGCAGATACCCAACAATCAGCTGGCTGGTGGGAGGTGCATGCGCATGCGCAGTGGATCTGTTCTGGGTGATGGCTTGCATGCCAGCAGAATTTTTTAGATAAAAAGCTTAGCTTGGAAAAATCATCCTGCATTATTTCTGGCCTTGGTCCTGACACTCTTTGACATGGAGAATTAGCAACTGCCATCTTGCTACGCCATGCATTGCCTGCTGTCAACCTGTCACACTCAATGGTGGGTGGAGAAAGCATGAGACATCATATTAGATTCGTGTATCTGCCATTCTTCAATGGAAGAAGAAGGGAAGGGGGGGAGTTGGTACAAGTAATCCTTTTTGATGTAACCTGAATATATTAAATCTTATATTGAATCTGTATAACTAGCACATGATATACAACTGGAGGACTGGAGCCAGATGTCTAGAAACTTGTCACCTCTTTGAGGAGAAGAGGAGAAGGCACCATAAAAATTCCAGCTCTGGAAGATACTCCCTGGGAAACTCTTCTAAGATATGCTCCCAGAAAAGTGGGGGGGAATACACATGTTGGTTCTTTGTTTGACTAAATCCACATCAGAATAAGGGGAGGGGTTCTAACTCCCTTTATCTATTATTGTGTGCCTGGAAGCATCTATATTCTGCTTTGACTAGTAATGGATTCACTTCCTTACAATAAAAAATTCCTTTTGAAATACCTAGCTTTCAAAAGTTCATTCTTTTCGGTTGAAGGAGGAAAAGTCCATTGCTTACACATCATGCCATCCTGTGAGAGTCACCAACCATTCCAAGATCACACTGTGGAATGTAGAACCATCCAGCCTCCAAAATGACAGGAACTGTTGGCCAAACAATTATTTAGCACCTAATTGGACACTCATTGATAGCCAGGGAGGAAGGTGGGGACAAGGGAAAAGTTAACCATATGCTTTAGGCACGAAAATCTCAGATCCAGCTTTGCTTCCTCTGTAACCCCTTGGCTTTGGAAAAGTGTTTTCTAAAATGTTTCCAAGTGTTTTGTGAATGGTGGATCCGAAAGTCTTTCTTTTCTAACTGGCCAAGTTGGGATGGTTGACACATGGCCTTTTTGGCAGCGGTGACATTGCTATCAGTGAGCCATTGCCCTCACGCACGTTTCTTAGTCTGTGGCAGGAACACAAAATGACGAAATAAGAGGGAAGCTGCTGATAAGAATCAGGGCATCACTCACAAGGTCAAACACAACAGCTGCTTAATGGAGGCAGGTCACACTGCTAGGCCGAGTCATCAGGGCACAAGTCACTGAGTTGTGACATTCTGTGCACTGGACACACATGCCTAACTTGACCTGGCTCCATTAGGCAACATTTAATCAATAGTATTAAGTCAGGGGTGTCCAGACTTGGCAACTTTAAGACATGGACTTCAACTCCCAGAATTCCCAGGCCAGTATGGCTGGCTAGGGAATTCTGGGAGTTTGTCTTAAATTGCCAAGTTTGGGGACCCCTGCATTAAGCATTTCTTTTCATCGGCACTTACTCTGGTGAGGAATATGGTTGCAATTTAAGCTAACATCCTGGATGGGAAAAGAAGAACCCTGTGATTTGAGTAAGAATTTAGCCATCAAGGCCAGTCTAGACTTGTGTAAAACTAGGTGTGAGGGTTTTTTTTTTTCCTTTTGGCCACTGTTGTGGGTAAAATGCAACCACAGTGCAACTTTCCACACTGCACTTCTCTGTGGCACCAAAATATCCTGACTCGTATTTGTTCTATTGTGTCCCCATAGTGTTATGCTGCCATTTCAGTTCACAAGTGAGGTAGAATTCAATCATCCTTAGCTGTAAAAAAGTAATAGTGTTAAAATAATGGTTTCCCTCTTAATCCAACAGCATACAGCAAGGGGTCTTCAAACTTGACATCTTTTAAGACTTGTGGACTTCAACTCCCAGAATTCCTCCTCCAGTCATGTTAGCTCAGGAATTCTGGGAGTTGAAGTCCACAAGTCTTAAATTTGCCAAGTTTGAAGACTCTTAGCATACAGCAACAACCAAAAGATGTGTGATAGTGATGATGTTATCCATTCAGTTGTGTCCAATTCTTGATGATTCTATGGGTCAGGTCTTTCCACATCTTCTGACCTTGCACTGTTTCTTTAACTTTTTCTATGCTCTGGCCGATATCAGCTTTCATGGTGTCCAGCCGCCATGTTCTTTGGTAGCCTGATTTTCTTTTACCACTAATTATTCCAAGCATAATTGCATTCTCCAATGAATTCCCCCACATTACCTGGCCAAAATAAGTGAGATGCAGTTTCATGATTTTGCCTTCAAATGACATATCTGTTTTTATGCTCTCCAGTATGTGCTTGTTGGTCATCTTTGTTGTCCAAAGCACCACAACTCAAACAAACTGATTTTCTTCCTGTCTTTAAGGTCCAGCCTTTATATCCATAGACAGTTTCAGGGAACATAATAGAGTGGACTAACCTACAATTGGTTGCTAGGCTGATGTTCTTGCTTTCCCATCTTCAGCTCATGTTCATAAAAGGCACCAGTGTGCCTACCAACTCTGTCTTGCTCTCCCCATTTATCTGTATTTACTTTCTTTGTTCATGATTATGTTCATATCTACACTTGTTATCTTGTACGTTTGACAAACAAAATTTGTCATATTCGACTAATGTTTGTAAAAGATGTGTAAAATTTGTCATGCTTTGAGTTGGAGTTTAAGGAGGCACTTTTTGATTGTTGGTTTGTGGACACATTTTTTCCTCCCAGTCCCTACTACCTTCTGGTCTAGTCTGCTGTTATTGTCTTTGGAGTCCTCTGCTGGTGGTTGTACAAGAACAGCACAAATGCATCATTTTTATTAGGGGGATTCTCTGAATTTCTTTGGCAACTCTGCTCTAATTGCATATAAATATTTCCCCACTGCAAACATGCCTGACACCTGTTTGATATAAAGCTGTATGTAGATGTTGGAATGATAAAGTCAAAGGGTGTTAGTAAATGTGTACCACAGCTGTGTAGTAGCACCAGGCTAGTTGGTGACAGAATTGTAAAGTGCTTGGATTCTGTAGTGGAAACAGAAGAATGATGGAAAGGTGGGCCCAATTTTCTCCCATCAATCTACTCTCAAACAGAAAATGCAGGAATCTGAAGATATTCCTTAAATACTGAAAGGAGAGGGAGGAAATCCTAAATAAGTATTGTTTTTGGCACAGCTCCCTGTGACACCATTTTAAAAAAATTACTCAGGTTAAGGCAGATTTGGGTGTAGGAGGAGCAGTCTAGAAAGACATTTAGACATGAAAGATGCAAGAAAACCTGTTCCATGCCTGCTGTAGCCCTGTGGTTACCGAGTAGTTTTCCCACTACACAGTGACAAATTGATAAGGGAAGATATCAAAGAAGGGGAAATCAACCACTCATTTTGTTTATCACACACTGCCTATGCAAAGATAGTCAGGACAGCTGCATTCAATAATAACTTGGTTAATATACAATAAAGACAGAATAGGGAACATTAGCGGGTGTAACAAATTTTATTCTGGCTTAATTTTGTGTAGGTGGAGAATATTTTAACTCAGTAATATGGAAATGCCTTAATAGAAGTTTCATAATTTTCATGTATATCTATCTGTAAATCACCTATAAGTAGTCCTTCAATTAGGACCACTCATTTAGTGACTGTTTGAAGTCATGGCGCTGCTGGAAAAGCTGACTTACATTTTTAATACTTTTTTAAACTTCATATTTATCTTCATATTTATGACTATTGCAGCAGACTCAGGGGAGATATGATTGTGATTTGGACAGTTGAAAACTGGCATATATTTCTGATGTTTTGTGAACTTACCAGCCAACTGCTAACAAGCAAAGTTAATGGGAGAAGCCAGACTTGCTTAACAGCCACATGATTCACTTAACGAATAGGTCACAAAATTGGGAATGGCGATGGACATTCTGGCTGGGAGTTGAGGAATACCTGTAATCAGATAATAAAATGAGGGGAGATATAGTTATTTATAATCTAGAGGTAATAAGCAGATGTATATTTTGAACTCATCCACAATATACTTTGCTTTTGGTGCATTTCTACTTTGTAAATACTCTATTTTCAGTGCAATAAAAGTGTTGCATGAACTGGTCATACAGTAGATAAGATTTCTGTTCCTTGATTTAGAATCACTGGAAGATGACCAACTAACCCTATCCTGTCCATAGAACCTCATCTCCCATTCTTCAGGTGAGCACAAACTGGAAGTATTAATAATCTTCCTGTAATGTTGTTGGTTTGAGCTCCAAGATTGGCGATTTGGTTGTAAACGTGCTCTAAAGCGCACTGAACATGTCTCCCCAAATAGGGATGAAACATTTGCAACCAAATTGCCAAGTTTGGAGCTCAAACCAACAACATAACTATCAACCTGAGCTACTAATATTCAAAGGCATTTCAATCTTCCCATGAATTTGTCTGGTTCCCCTTGAGGCCGGCGACAATCATTACGTTATTTCTAAAGAATCTGCTTCTCTTAAAGGATGAGAAAGACAGATGAGTTTCTAAGGATGATCTCAGTCCAAACATTTACCTGCTCCCCATAATGCATCATTGAATAAATTCTGTCAGTTCCCCCTTTTTTTCTTTCTTTTTCCTCCTAAACTAAAACTCCAAATGCTGTACTTTCCTTCAACCCGAATGACAGATAACTTGGGCTGCTCTTTTTTGCATTTCCCCCCCTCCAGTTGTGCAATATTTTCGTTAAAGCAGAGCTGTCAAACTGCACACCGAATTCCAGGATGGTTCCACTATTACAGTTCAGAAAAGTTTCACAATTACTGCCAATGGCTATTCTGGCTGAGGATAACAGCAGATAAAATCTTAAGGATCTCAGGAATTTCAATTTCATAAAGGCTGCATTAAGATACACAGTAGGGGGGTTTATTTTCAATTTAGTCTTCCCTTAACAATCATTTATTTGGTGACTGTCCAAAGTTATAACGGTGCTGAAAAAAATTGACTTCCGACCAATCCTTACACTTACGACTGTTGTGATATCCCTGCAGGCAATGGGATCATAATTTAGGGACAACTGTCCTGCATTTATGACGGTTGCAGAATCTCATGGTTGCCTGGTCACCATTTGCAACATTCTCAGATGGTTTCCAACAAGCAAAGTCAATGGGGAAGCCAGCTGGCAATCACAATCGCTGTCCCATGATGGCATGCTTAACAACCTCAGATGATTTGCTTAAAGACCACAATCAGAACTGTCATTGCTAAGTGGGCTGGTCATGTGAGGTTTTGCTTAACAACCCCTTTTCTTAGTGACGGAGTTGCTGATCCCAATGAAGGTCATTAAGCATCGATTACTTGTGTGTACTATCAATGGTGTCCAACCCAGAAGTTCTACAGAAGAACATACACACGGTTGATACACACTTTCCACTGGTTATGCCCCATCTCCGCCAAGTCCCTTATTGCTTCTATTGCTGCCTGTGGATTATTTTCAGGGATGGAGGGAAATCTGTCATCAAAATCTCTTTTCTCTTTTATGTTCACAGGATCCATTGGGACAAACCCCCTCAAAGCTCCATGGATTCATGTCTATGGAGATTCTCAGTCATTCAGGTCACAGTTGTCCCAAAGGTGCTTTTTCAAAGAGGCAGCTGGACTTTTAGGTTTTTTTTTTTCCTTTTCTTTTTATCTTCGAAGTCTTCAGCTAAGAGCTAAAGAAGCTTCCTGGATGAGAAGCAAAACGTCTTCAAAGAAAAAAACAAGAAGAAGAAAATCCAGTTGCATCTTGAAAAAGCACCTTTGGGATTTTCTTTGATGCCCTTTCTGTTTTAAGGAGGTGTATTTGTGATTTATTTAACCAAGGTTAATGTCAAAATACAAAGGGCTGAGTTCCTCCACCATCAATTGCGTCCTCCAGACCCCAATGACTGGGTCACGCGCGTTGACGCTCAGATCTGAAGGCTTCAAGGATACAAAGCGAGCCCACCGGTCGTGGGAAACGTCCAATCCAGGGCTTCAGAGACCGTTCAGACGAACGAGCAGGGCTGTTGTCACGCAAAGGGCCCCGGATTCCCTGGGCTGATCGAAGAGCCGCAGCCCGCCCGCCGCGTCCCAGGGAGCCGGTGTGATTTGCCGACTCCCGCTCGGAACAAAATCTCTCCCGCCGGGGAATCCCGACCGCATTGCAGCATTGCCCGCCTTCCTCCTCCTCCTCCTCCTCCTCCTCCCGTTCCGACGATCGGTGGCTGGGAGCCAAAAGTCAGGCCGAGCCGCCCGCTGCCCTGTGACGTCGGCAAGAAGAAGAGCGCGGGAGGGGGAGAGAGGGGAGGAGAGGGAGGGACAGAGGAAGGGGAGGGAGGGGGAGTAAAGAGAGAGGGGAGTGAAGAGGGAGGAGGGAGGGACTGAGGGGGAGAGAGGGAGAGAGTCGAGAGAGAGGGGGGTGGGGAGGAAAAGGGAGAGGGGGAGGAGAGGGGAGAAGAGTAAAGGAGGGGGAGGAAAAAGAGGGGAGGAGAGGGGAGAAGCGGGAGAGGGAGGGAAAAGAGGGGGAGGGATGGGCATTGAGGGGCGAGAGGGTGAGAGAGTAAAGAGAGAGGGAGTGGGGAGGAAAAGAGACTACCGTGATCCGACATAGCACCTCAAGCATAGTTGTCTCGCTGGGCAATAGCAGATATACCCACCTGCCTCAACATTGCGTCGACCGCTCGACACAAAAATGAAGCACTAACCCCCCATACAAACACATAACTACCACGCTCGACTACAATAATCACCACACACAAACAAACACAAACACACACGCATCCCGGGCCGGCTAGCCCACACGGAAATCAGCTCGGACAAGCGGCGGGAGGAGAGGGCCGAGAGGACGCGAAATAATAAGGGGGAGGACGGGATGAGGGGAGAGGGATGGAGAGAGTATAAAGGGGGAGTTGGGTGAGGAAACCAGGTGGAGGGGAGCGAGAGGGGAAGCGGCGTATGGAGGGAGGGGACAGCCAGGAAGGGGAGGGAGGAGAGTAAAGAGGGGGACGGCAAAATAAAGACACGGACGGAGAGGGACAGCCGGCCCGAGTGAGGGAGGAGATGGAAAGCCAGAGGGGGATGGAGGGATTTGAGCGGACCCGCAGGGCACGGAGCAGAGTAAAAGAGCAGGGGGAGTGGGGAGGAAAATGGTGAGAGGGAGGAGAGGGAGAGCGGAGGCGAAAAGAGAGGGGGAGGGAGGGAATGAGCGGGAGAGGAAGGGAGCAGAGTAAAGAGGGAGTGGGGAGGAGGGAGGGGAGGGGAAAGGGGAGAGGGAGGGAAAAGAGAGGGGGAGGGAGCTGCGATTGACGATGAGAGAAGGGAGAGTAAGAGAGAGGGGAGTGGGGAGGCGAGGGGGAGGGATGTGGTAGAGGGAGAGGGGAGAGGGAGGAAAGGAGGGGGAGGGAGGGATTTGAGGTGCGTGGAGAGGAAAGGAGAGAGATCAAGGCGAGTGGGAGGAAAAAGGAGAGGGGGAGGTGGAAAGGGGGGCGGAGGGAGGAGCCGGCGGAGCGCCGTCCCGCCCGCCCTCTCCCTCCCCTCCCCGGGTGAGTCAGCCCCCTCCCTCACGGGCGCGCGCTCGGCCTGGAGGAGGCGCGTCGCCTGGCACCGGGCGCCCTTTCCTATATCACGGCTCTCGCAGAGGCTGCGCGGCTCACACGCTCCGGGGTCGCCTCCCGCTCTCGCCGTCTCTGCTCCTGTGCGCGCCGGGAGCGCCGGGCGTTTTCTCTGCCTTCGGGCCAGGAGCCCCGCTGGCCTTTCTCCCCTGCCGGCCTCCCTTCGCCGAGATGAGAGCCGCCTTGCCCGCCTGCCTCTTGGCCCTGCTGGCCTGGGCCGCCTCGACCGAAGCCCGAGTGGTGGGCGACGACCGGGCGGGTTTTGCCGAATGCGACGCCTTCTTCTACGGGCGGGTTCCCCCCGCGGGCTTCCCGGCCGAGCAGGCGGCCAAGATCTGCCAGAAGTACCGCGGGGAGCCGCGCTTCGCCACCCTCTACAGCACGCGAGAGAAGATCCCGCTTTACGCCGCCTTCCGATACACCGACGGGGACCCCGCCGGGCGAGAGGAGGAGGGTCGCTGGCTGGTGGAGCCGCAGGTGAGGAGAGGCTCTGGGCGGGACGTGGGGCGAGGGAAGGGCGCTTGGGGGGGGGGGGGGNGGGGGGGGGGGGGGGGCGGGGGGGGGGGGGGGAAGCACCAAGCGGGGTATGTGTGTGAGTGCGCGCGCGCGCGTGCAGGTGTGCAGACGGGGCTGCTCCACCCGGGTGGTGCGAGAAGAGAGATGCGCTGGGTCAGTGAAACCCACTCCGTGCAACCCCTGCTTCCCTCCGGAGCCAGCCTGCAAAGAGCCCTGGCACCAAATGCAGTTCTGGACAAAATAGGCGTCGCACTTAGACTTGTATACCGCTTCTTAGTGCTTTACAGCAGGGGTCCCCAACCGGTACCGGTCCGTGGATCATTTTATACCGGGCCGCAAAGAATGTGAATAATCGTGATTAAAATATATATAAAAATACGTTTTTAGTAAAGAAATAGTAAAGAAGCCCTTTACTATTGGGGAAGAATGGATTTTGCCGGTCCTTGAAAAAGTGTTTCTGCGTGAAACTGGTCCCTGGGACAAAAAAAGGTTGGGGACCACTGGTTTACAGCCCTTCTCTAAGTGGTTTTAACAGAATCAGCCTCTTGGCCCCAACCATCCGGCTCCTCGTTTCCATGAGGATGGAAGGCCGAGTCAACTTTGAGCCAGCCAGGATTCGAACTCCTGGCAGCGAGCGGAGTCAGCCCCACAATACGGCATTCTCACCCTGGTGCCACGACAGTCTCTTTAGAACAGGGGTCCCCAACCACCGGTCCCCGGACTGGGACCGGTTCGTGGATCATTTTTTTACCAGGCCGCAAAGCTTGGGCGCCGCCATCTTGTTTCGACGGCGCTTCTGGGTTTTCGGTTGCTTCCGGGTTTTCGGTTGGAAAGCGGCGTTTGGGTGCTGAAGGAATCCTCACGCCTTAGTTTCGTCAAAGGGGGGTGGCGGCTTCGAACAAAGAGCCGTCCCGATGGCCGTGGAGTCTCGCGTTACTCAGGTACCGGTCCGTGGATGAATGAATAATCGTGAAACCGGTCCCTGGTACAAAAAAGGCTGGGGATCACTGCTGTAGAAGATGGACTTATTGGAAGGGGGGTGTGTGTGTTATGGGGATGTGAAGAAGGAAAAGAGGGTTTCCATTTGGTTCGGAAGAGATCTTTTTGGAATTCGACTCGAAACCTTTTGCATGCCAAGTCATGTTTATCATGCTCTGTAGCTGAGGAAGAGAGCTGCAGTCAGACTCAGCCGAGATTCCTGGTGAAGATCCCCTGCGTTCTTCAACCAAAGCGAGCCCACCCGCCCATTCCCCAGTGAACTCATCCACCAAACCACCAAATTGCCACTCCTTTTTTGGTTGCTTTGATGGGCCTTCTCCAATGGGTGGGGTCCAGTGGTGGATTAAGGTCAGTGCCCTAAGCACTGACAAATCTTGGTGCCCTCTCCTTTGTACATACTGTACAAACGAAGCCCATATTCTCAACTTTGTGGTGCTCCCTTCGGGCCTGGTGCCCTAAGCATGTGCTTCGTCTGCTTAATGGTTAATACATCACTGGTGGGGTCTCTTAATAAACTGGACTTTCAGGTCCTGTAAATTGACATGGCTGGGTGGGCCTTTGTTGGAGTTGGAAAAACAAAACCCAAACAGGCTGGCAAAAGCTGATGCAGTTCCTATAAGGGGATGGGTGGGCAAGGGGCTCTTCTGTTGACCAAAAGCATGATTCATGGGACTGGGAACTGTGCTAAGAGAAGAAGCATTTGGAACAGTTTCATGCCATGTGGTTCTGTATGAACACACACATGCATTCCATTCATTCTGTGTACTTGCAACAATCTCAAGAGAAGACTGTAGTTTTAAAAGCAGCCTTGCACTATATTATAATTATTATATTGTTATCATTATCATTATTATTACATAGTATTATCTGTGAACACATTGTTACCTTCGATTTAGGTATACTGTGTGTGCTGACTTTTAAAAATGTGCATCTTTAAAAATTCGTATCTCGTCATTGATACCTTTTGATGGGATACATCAGCCTGAGTTTGATGTCCCTTTGGCGTTGTAAATTATCAAATGGCTGAATGGCCATGGGAAATCCTATTAACTGCATGGTTTAATATTTTTGGAAGTCACATCCATAAGTTTGCTTACTGCACAGAGAGCGATTGATTGCTTAGCAAATTTAATTTAAAAAAGCATGTATAATGTTTATTGTAGTAAGTACTGTTATAAGGACAAAAATAGTGATAGAGAATGAGAGGGAAGGAGGGAGAAAGAGCAGCACGGAAGGAACTTATTATTTTAAGTATGACTCATTATTTTAAAAAAATATTGGGGATTTCAGAAAAAAAAGACAATATCCATTCTAGAATTCTGAAAGGATGATAAAAGTGTCATTTTTTTTGGTGCTTTAATTAAAAAGAAATCTTAACATCAGAACAGAGATTGAGAGGGGCTTCTTGTTCTATCCTATCCCAGCGGGTGACCTTGAACAAAACTCTCTCAAACCTAGGAAGAAGGCAAGCCATTATGAAATCTTGCCAAGAAAATTTAAGAGACTTGTCTGGGCTATTGGCAGGAGAATGCTGATTTGAAGGCACCCCCCCCCCCAAAAAAAAAAAAATCAATAGCTTTTANACCCCCCCCCCCAAAAAAAAAAAAATCAATAGCTTTTACCTTTAATTGGTAGGGTTATTTTAATCTTTGGTGCAATCTCAAGTCTTTTTTGAAATACACATTTAGCTTCAAGAGGAGTCATGTCTATTCCCTATTCCCATTTTCCAATGTAGAATCCATAGTTTTATGTCCCTAAGGGTAAATATAATCAGTTACAAAATTTCATTGAAAAGAAAGCTGGTATCCAGTATCTGGCCAAAATCCAAGTGTGATAAAAGCAAAGGTGCATTTAGAGCCTGGTGAAGAAGAAGCTGTATCAATTCAGTCACAGAAAGTATGTGTAGTGGTATGTGAGAAAGACCTTGAGCAACTGAACAAAGAAGACACTGCCTAGGGAACAGTTAGATAAGAGACTGCATAGTCCACAGCTCTGAAATGGGAAGGGCAAAAGGGACCCTATCTAGAAACCTCTGTGGTTTCTTTCCCAAACCCCAAAAACTTTAACCTTAAACCAGGGGTGGGATTCAAATTTTTTAACAACTGGTTCTGTGGCCGTTGCTTAGGTGGTGGGGGTGGCTTGGTGGTCATGTGACTGGGTGGACAAGGCTTTGATGGTCATATTACTGGCTGGGCATAGCCAACTCAACATCACTCACATCACAGGCACGTATCTCCTCGCCTGGCCTCTTGTGACTATGGGGATGCTGCAACAGTCGTAAATGTAAAAAAATGGTCATAAGTCACTTTTTTCAATGCCATTGTAACTTTGAATGGTCACTCCATACAAACGAAGTACCAGCAAAGGAGGAGGAAAAAAACTCCAGAGAAGTTCCTGAGATAGGAAGTCTAGTCCTGCCAAGAATATAATTAGGGTTAACGGAGAATGTTTCCTTCCTGCCTTCCTTACAGGATTAGGCCAGTAATTTCTTCAAACAACTGGTTCTCCAAACTGCTTATAATGTTAACAACCGGTTCTGGCTAATAGGTGCGAACTGGTAGAATCCCATCCCTGCCTTAAACTGTCTACTGTTGACCTCACCCCTTTCCTAAGAGGTCTGTAGGGGGCATGCATAAGTGCACCAACGTGCCCTACTGTCCCTGTCGTATATGTATCCATTTCATGTATTCATAACCATGTTTATACTTGTACCTGTTATCTTATAATCACTTGACAAAAATAAATAAATAAATAATAAAAATAGTTTCTTGGGTTATAAAGGAGATGGTGGGAGAATTGTACTTTGAGACTTGTAAACTTTATTGTAGTTTTACAGTAAAACAGAATTAGCTGATACGTTTCCGATCAGATCTACCTGGGAAGGCTGACAATATCTGATAGGACTGAATGTTTCGGCACGTCGACGCTTGATTTAAGGAAAGGAAATGTAAAGGGAATGTTAAGAAATTCAATGCTAATCCTTCTCTTGCAACTTGCTAATTATCTCTTTGGGGAAGGCAAACGGGTTGAAAAAGAATGAATCTGATGTTGGAATTCAGATTTCCCCAGACATGATTCCAATTCAGAGTTTGGCCTTGCCAGCAAAAGATGATGGTAGTTTTAATCCAATGCCCAGAAAATCTCTGGCTAAGGATCATGTGCCATTAAGTTGGTGGTAGATTCTCAATGACTACCGAGATAGGTTTTCTCCGTGGTGATCTGTTCCTAATTGGTCTTTCAATTTCAGCACTATAACTCAGTCCATTCACCTTGCTGCTGGCCATTGTTTTCCTTCTCTTTCTTTTCACCTTTCCCAACTTCCAACAAAAGGGAGAAGGTCAGCCAGTGGCTGTAGCTCAGAACATTACATTCCTGCTTTTCCCTCCCAAGTAGGGCTGGTTAACCAAGATATCGGCTATGCCACATGCTAAAAAACATCCGATTTGGCTGAGACAGGATGAGCGTTCTTTTTTGATGAAAACTTTTTCAGATGAATATGAGATGCTGCTTGCATTAAAACTGACCTTGGGATTCGTCCAGTTTAGGACTCTTTCACCATCTAAGATCTCCCAAAAACAATTCCACGGATTGTTCCATTTTGTTACAATTTGAGATGTTATTTTACTCAGGGGGAGCCACTGCTTGGAAGTTTTACACACAAAGTGCATTTTTTAATAGCAAGCTGGCCTCTTTTCCACTTGGACTTCATCACTGAGGGCTTGCTAGATGTTAATTCAACAGTGCAATTAGCAGGTCCTTTAAACACTTCATGATAAACACTTTTCTGGATTGCAGTGGGGAGCAATTATTTTAGGCAGGTAGGACTTACTTTCTGCCCATATCCCTAATTATTGACAACATGAAGGTGGGATTGTTGGGCCTGCATCTGGACCCCTGCTATCTAGGGAGAGGAGACAGGTGGTGATAGTGATAGAGCTATGACTGCAGAAATGCTCCATCAGCCAAGAGGATAAGAATGTTGTTTATGACCAGCTTGGCGAAAGAAATTGGATAGGAGGTCATTGGGCAGAGTGGTAGAGGATGAGATCTAGAATGAGATCAAGGGATCACTGGAAGGGATTTTGTGCAAGGTGATTTATGGAGTAGGCGACACATTTTGTTAGTGTCAGAAAGTATTGAAAGGAAAGCTGCCAACAGAGCAGTTTGAAAGCAAATGCAAGTCGATAAATAGGTAGCACTTAGTAACAGCGTTTGGTGCATTTCAGCATATATTCACGTCAGTCGCATGACCATGGAAAAGGTCTTCGGATAACACTTCCCCAGGTGAGAAATGGAGATGAGCACCACCCTCTGAGCAGGAGAAACCTTTAACTTTTTAAAGGAAATCATTGCATGGAGCGGATTGTAACAAAGGAGAGAAAGGGTAATGCTACCTAACATTTAGGAAGGGGGAAATGTTCCCCATTGATACAAATTCAGAGCGGGGGCTTTTGACAGGATCTAAATTGTGATTGCCAGGAACGCAAGACCAGCTTTCCATGGAACTATAAAAAAGATGTTAGAAAAAGTACAGAGAAGAGCAACATGGATGATTGGGGGACTGGAGACTAAAACATACGATGAATGGTTACAGGAACTGGGCATGGCTAGTCTAGTGAAGAGAAGGACCAAGGGAGACATGATAGCGGTCTTCCAATATTTGAGGGGCTGCCACAAAGAGGAAGAGCTCAAGCTATTTTCTAAAGCACCCGAAGGCCAGACAAGGAATAATGGATGGAAACTGAACAAGGAGACATTCAATCTGGAAATAAGGAGAAACTTTCTGACAGTGAGAACAATCAATCAATGGAAGAGAAGTTGCCTTCAGAAGTTGTGGGGGATTCACCATTGGAAGCTTTCAAGAAGAGATTGGACTCCCATTTGTCAGAAATGGTGTAGAGTCTCCTGCTTAGGCAGTGGGTTGGACTAGATGACCTGCAAGGTCCCTTCCAACTCTGATTATCTTTTATCTGTTATCTAGATGCTATTTTCTTGGGATAATCCCATGCTGATAATTAAATTAACCCCCCCACGCCCCCCCCCGAGATATCTCTCTGCTATAAAGTTAAAGTGAAATCTGGCTTGTCTTGTTTCCAGAACACTTTGCAGGGCTGCAGAAGCTTCTGACCTAATCCCATCATTTTTACGGTTAACAAAACTGGTAGGACCTGATAGTTTTCTCATGTTGGACTATGATGTTCTCCCCACTACTGCCCTGCCTCTTATCCATTATATTGAGAAGAAAGCAGAGGGCATAAATGCTTATTTTTCCCCTCTCTCTCCCTGAAGTTTCTCAGGCTATTTATGATCTCTCTGAGGACCTGATAAGATGTTTGTTCCCATGTTCCCTCTGAAGGAGGCCAGGATTGTGCCAATCTCTGCCCTGGTGGTCTGCAAACAAGCTTCTTCTCAAAACAGAAGGATATTTGACTGCAAGATGAATAGGGAAGGCAAAAAGCAACTGGGGGAGTCCCTCAAACAAACATATCCCATTGTGATGACTCAGTTGGCTTGCAACAGGGCCCTTTCAAGGCAAGCATTGTGTATCCAGGGAGCCAATCAGTCTCCGAAGCTTGTTTGGAGAACCAGCTGATGCCATGCTATGTTCACTGCCTTCACCCGTGCATGCTTTTCCTGATGGGACATGACAACAGTAGGGGATTTGGGGTTTCAGAATGAGGCCCAGGAGAGCATCATCATTTTGAGATGGCAAAACATTAAGCAACAAATTAATATTTCATCCAGGTTCCCCTGGGACCTCGGTGAGACAGCTGTACATAGAAATGTATACTGTAGCCTCCTTTCCCCATTCTAGATAATTGGACCAAAGCATCCATTATTCCCAGGCTGCACTTTACATTATTGTTAGTCTAGCTTGGGTAGATGAATCCACAGGGATCACACTAGTTGTCAGCGCTGACTCCAATAACTCTGAGACAGGCGTGCTCTCAAAGTCTCCTTTTATTAAAGTAGTGAACTGGCACATCTGGGAAATCCCGAATCTGAAAGTTATAGGTTTCCCTCCTTATTGAAGTAAAATATTACATATCCACCCCCTGCACCCATCATTTCATCACATGCCCCAGTCACCATCCATTGCAACTTGAGACATCCCCTCTATTAATCCTCAGCCAGGTGCAGGAACAACATGACCTCGATTCTAAAGAAGAATGCTATTATGTCTAACCACATACGCTCCATGAAATTCCCCCCTCCCATATTCCCAGGCTCAAGAATGTGGCAGCGTGGAAGCTTCTGGTTTTAATATGGCTTCCAAAGCTGACACTTAGCCCTCCTTCATACAATAGGTTACTAAATCAACCCATTTCCTGGGTCTGTACAGTAGACTGAACTTTACATTAGCCAGCAAGCTAACAAACAAACAAATAATTTTTGCATGATGCTAAGAATCCTAGTAAAAATTTGATTAATTCGAATAGAATAGAATAGAATAGAATAGAATAGAATAGCTTTATTGGCCAAGTGTGATTGGACACACAAGGAATT